>JANSTV010120373.1:0-33577 GCA_027564135.1 Lestremia cinerea
TTTTCATTTAATTGTTATTACTGTGGCGATTATCTCAACGAGAGATGGAGTCGAAACCACTTAAAACAAACACATATTGTTATTAATGCCATTATAATTGTTGATTTTCTTGCGCGCTAGTGCGTTAGCCAATGCACAAAGGCAATGTAACGCAATCAACGTTCCATACACACACAAACACACGCGCGCACGCTCATACAATCACACACGCACTATGAAAGACACACCGCAGCGGTATGGCTCAGAATCAATTCACAATTGAGTGTTATATAAGAAGAGCATGGTTATTTGTCGGCGCTGGTGTCTTCGTCACCGTCTTCGTCGTCATCTTCGTCATAGCTGTCGCTTTCAAGTGTTGGATAAACAACATACGTCGCGTTGAACGCACCAAAGCCAATGAACTTAATATTCAATAACTCATTTGGAAAAATGTCTGAAGGCACAATTCTGACGATATTTATGTTGGACTCATTCTGTGTGGACGGTACAGTGTGATTACATTGGCGCATTCGGTACGACCAAACGATTGCGAACGAACGATCAGAAAGAAACAACAACAAAGAAAAATGACACCTTGAGATTATCGAAGCATTGAATGCGTTTCGAATAGTATGGCAGTTTCGATTCGCACAATCATCTCACGTAGGTGGGCCGTTTTTGACATCGACCATATTTCGAACGAGGTAATATGCCGTTGCGCCGTCTCATTGCTCGAAATTATAAATTTATGATTTTCGATCAATCTTCCCACATTTTTTGGTCTGTCGAAACACCTCTGTGCGTTTTCGAATGAAATCGTAGGCTTTTCGATTCGTTAATCGATGCGATGGAATCTCTTTGAAATTTGCATTTGCCAACGCGACACAGTCGATTGCAGTGTTTTCGTCATTGGGCGACGCGAAGCGATGGGAATTCACGGGCGAGAATCTCCTCGACGAAAGTGCTCAATCAAAATTTTGATGAAAAAACATCAGTGATGTTGAAATCAAAAGTACCGACAGACGGCCGCAACGAATAAAAAAGCCTTCTTCAAAGCAAACTTGAAGAAGAAGAAGAGAAAAAATGCTTCATCAAATTGATCGATCAAATTTGATTGACCTTCGATAGATAATTGGTCGGAGCTGAAATGCCCTGCGGCCGACACACCGTCAAATATGATGTTTCGCTGATAGAATTTCATTCAAAATTCCAATTAGACGACCTTCAATCACATGAATTGTGTGCCTGTGTACCGCAAATGGGCCAACAATGTGGCTTGGCGTTTTGAATGAGATCGATTATTCGGTGACAAACAATTTGAATACAATTGGAAAAATTGCGGCCCAAATCAGAACATCGATAAACGTTCTCATTAGCCGCACCTAATTTGCGGCATATTGCCTGCCCACACAAAAGCACACCGGCTGTTGATTCAACAGGCATTTGAACGACTCGCCGACGTCATTACCATGCGGTGATGCATCGCAAAACATTGTCATTTCCCAGCCGATAACAAATGACATGCTCTGTGAAATGCCCGACCATTTCAAAATAACAGAAATCGTTTCAGAGTTTTTCGATGGATATAATTGCCCTTGTGGTATTTGCTCAGTTCGTTTATGAATTACGACCATTTGCTATTAATTCTCACCTTTGCTTCGGTCGAACAATGAATTGACGTTCGAGCCGACCCAGCCACACGGTCGCAATGTAAACATTGGCAATCGCGTTGGGATTTCGTATTTGTAAATTAATTGGTTTTTGAATGCAGTGTTGCATGCGGTGCTGGTGGCCCGCATGGACTCTCGCAGCCAGCGAAGAACGTGTTTGGAAATACAGTTTGTCACTGGGCACTCCGTTCTTCTGTTGACTCGGTGGCATTTGAGTTGTTTGTACAGTTTGATGGTGATTTTGAGATGACCGTAGATTGAATGTTGTTCGATTAAGGTGGAATCAGCCCGGATGTGAATCTCTCATTGAGACAAGTCCTCATCCATTCCCCTCGATTTCTTTTGCAGGTCACGAAATTAGACGACTTAAGTCCAATCATATTTTTGAATCGAACAAAAGCCGCTCTCAATTGTGCCGCTGGTTCAATGCAGGTGAGTTGAGAACAATAGAATTTTCAATTGATATGCAACACATCTAACGGTGTTTGTTGATTATTGTTGCACTTTCACTCCGTCAATGCAATTTTCGCATAGTTTTTTGCATTCGCCAACAGTGAAATAGAGAGAATCGGGCACGATTCGCTTGACTCACAGATCCGTTGCTTTCGTAAGATCGCTTTTATGCATGATTTCAAATCGCAATGAGATTGTGAGTCAGCATGCAAATTGGATTGCTGTTTAAGCGCCTCGCTGAGGGTGCGCTTCAATATTAAACGGAGAATTCAATCTGTTTTCATTCGTTTCAGATCGAAATGAAATTCAATGAGCCATTCTTCGGTTTGGCCTATGCTGATTTCGATCGCAATAGTGCCTGTCAGGTGCTGGGCAAAGGGGAGTTGAGCTACAAATTGGAATTGCCTCTGAAGGGATGTGGAACGAAACAAGTGAGTAGTTTTAATGGGATTCTCTTTGCGTGTGACGTGACATTTGATGGTTTTGCAGGAACCACAACGAGTATTCACGAATAATATTGTCGTTCGATTTCATCCCGGTCTCGAAATGGACGGTGATGAGATTATAACGATCGTCTGCCGATATCCGCCGCCATTGGCACCGTTGCCGCCAGCTTTGCCGGCTCCGATGTAAGTACTTCTGATCGATCTAGAAAATTGCTAGAAATTGAATTTGGGTTGTTCTCTTCACCAGTGCGGGACCACTGCCAGCTCAGATTTTGGCGCCGCCATTGAAAGGCATCCAGATCCTGTTCATCATCTGCGCCATCATGTTCCTGACCTTGTTGCTTCTTGGTCTGGGCATGTCATATTACTGCCTGCGACGACGAACCATTCCGGTGGTCCGTCGCTTACCGGTGTCGATCGCAAGTGGGTCAGAAATCACGAAGCTCAGTGGAAGCAGTCTTGGAAATATTTCGCAGTTTGAAGGACTGAAGATTCCACGGGCTCATGCTCCATTGGTCGGAGTGCACAGTTCGTCGGGTAGCGATGATAATTTGCTCATTTCTGACACTTTGCCGTCGGACTACCCGAGCGAATCATTGTCCGAGGTTGAGGTGGACACTCGTTCTCTGCCAGCCAGTTCAGCTGGAAGCTACGAGAATCGCGCCTATTTGCAGGATAACTCCAGCATCTACAGCGAACACTATGGCCACACGCAAGAGATTCAGTCAGCCAATGCGATGACTGGCTTGGTGGCTCGGCATCCGATCGCCATTCGTGAGCCATCACCACAATTTGACGTTCAAGTTCGCGTTAAGCGAGCTGCTCCACCCCCACCGTCATCATTCTCCTCAGACTCTGAAAGCATCGATACCAGCGTTCATGATCGCAACAACTTGTCGACGATCATGGAATCTCACGAGGATCGCGAGAGTGTGATAACAATGGATTCATTGCCGCAAGATGTCGCCCATTCGCAGTTCACTTACGTTCCTGAATTGCATGCGGCCCCCAAACATGTTCAAGCTCCGCCAGTCTTCACAAAGATCCTGCGTAAGCAACAGGAAACGCAGCGCCGTGAATGGAACGAGGACTTTATTGATGCTCCAATCCGCCATCCACCGCCAGAAACCCGCAGCGTTGTCTCAATGGGCACCGAGCGTACGGACATTCACTCAATCAGCGAAATGGTCGATACGTCACACAGATATCCACATACCAATTACAGTGACTACAGTGCCGTTCAAGTGGATGAGACGGAGCATCTGCCTGAGCCACCGATTGTAGCTCGGAAGCCAGAAATCACCTCACACATGGTGGATGACGTTTTCCTGCGAACAATCACCGAGAAGAAGACCATCGAGGACATTGAGAAGTATAAGCGATTGGTGACGGAATACAAGGCCCGTCCGATTCCCGATCCAACTTGGGACGTCACCATTCGAAACTATCCCAACCAGGAGAAACCACAGTGGGAGGACTTCTCGGATGTTTCAAGCGTATCGGCCATGACTTTAACACCGAAAATGGAACGTGCCTCTTTCACTCTTCCGCCAACCAACTACATTGACGAGAATGGCGCCAAATTGACCAGTCCCGATCTGGTGGTCAACATGAAGCCTATCGAAATTCCGCCTGAAGACAAGGCCGTGCCCAATTGGGATGTTTTGATTCGTGTGCTGGACCAAGAGGACACCACACGCACTGACACACAGGTCGCCGATGATGTCAGCTCGATTCATTCTACTCAATTCCTCGCGCGGCAGCTCAGCTACGATGACAAAGTCAAATGGAAGGACATCATCACCACAGAGTCGACGTTGCGCACGATGCTGACAGAGGCCACCATTCGCGAGGACTTTGAGCGAATTCGAAGCGATTCGCGCTACGAAACGATTTTCGAGCCTCAGACTTGGGATGTCCTTATCCGCATTTTGGCACCGCCTGATGAGGTTGAACTGCGAACGCCAAAGCGGCAGCGTAAGAAGGAGGCGTGGGATACGCGATCGCGACGCAGTTCTTTGCCAACATTGTACGAGTACGATAGTGATGGAGGATCATCTGTCCGTACGATCACACAAGATATTCCGCCAGCTGGCAGTAGTAACACCTATCAGTATCCGCCACATTCACGACGCACATCGCGCTCCTCATTCCACGCTGACAATGTCGACATGCGTTCCATGTCCGAGGTGATGGTTGATTTTGCCCGACCGGACCACTTGGACAACATCTCTGATGTCAGCTCGTTCTATCCCACCAGGTAAGTTCAGCTACCCGGCTCAACCCTTTGCGGATGGTTACTTAATTCGTTGCTTTCAGATATTACGATGAAGACACCTACGATCGTCGATCAATTCAGCGATCATTGAGTCAACCTAGTCTTGCTCGATCGGCCACAGAAATCACAGAGCGATGGGTCATTCCTGACGATGTTTCAGAGAATTCAGCACATGAGCGGCAGCTCCCTAGTCGATTGGTAAGAGCCCTTCCTTACAACTCACTGAGACACCTTGAATAATCTCTCAATCCTTTTCGAAAACAGACAACATTCCAGCCAAGATCCCAACAACCGCAACGAGTCATCCAAGAAACGCAATACGTTCAACATCAAAGCTCATCCAGCTTCCAGGCGAGCTCATCGACATCAGCCCCACAATCCGACTGGTATTCTGACAATCGCAAATAGATCCTCGTTGATTCCAGGAGTCTCACTTGAAATATGTGCCAATTTCTAGAAAATACGATGATTTTCGATGAAAAATTTCTTTTTGGGAAATCTTCCCTAAGCTTCGACCGGGGCCTCGATGAATTCGATGAATTCGTCAATTTTAGTTTCGTAAATTGTATTTTTAATCAAAACTGCCTGTTCGCCTCAAAGGTTTTTCTTCTTCAAATCGACATTATTGACAACAACAAGAAATGTGGAGATTTTCGAAAAACTAAAAAAAACACACACAAAAAATGAAGCAAAATTAATAAATGCAAAAAAAAAAATCAATTAACTTGCTGTGATATAACCACTATTCTTTGGCGTTACAAAATACATTCAATCCGTTTTATTTGACGAAATTTCCCGACATTTTTTTTTAATTCTCGAAGTAAAGATGGCCGGGGACAGCACCATGAAGCTCTCACGTTCGAGTCGAATTTCATAAGAGAATCAAGGTACTGTCCCCAAAACTGAAGGTTTTCAACTTGAGAATCGTCCCATACCCTTCCTCCACAGGGAAATTCTCAAGCAGAATTCAATCAAGGCCATCATCGTGAAATGAAAGAAAATTCTACTCGAAATTGTAAACTACAGGTGGCGGGACTTAACTGCAATTGCTAATATTGTTTCGATGTGAATCGATTTTGATGTGCCTTTCTTCAAATTAGTCGAATCTTATGGGGAATTGTATCGCATGAACGAACGTTAAAATGGTCGCAATAGAACACCCTGAAACGGGTGACGTGTCCAATAAGCAATCAATCGAATCTACCATTTGAAATAACAATAAGAACTCCTGGACAAGCAGCAACACTCAATCTCAATAGGACTAAGCGGCTAATCTAGTTTTAACGAAATTTAGAGTATGACCGTCGATGTGGGGGGTGTTTCTCTAACCGAACATTTTCTGAGGGGAAATGCCCCGCCACGGCATTCGAATCAGTCAGACAGTCGGATGGGCTTTCGTGAAAGGCTTTTTGCGATTCCGTTGATCACAAAAGCTCATTCATTTTAACTAAAATTTATTTTATGATTCTTTTTTTTTAAATGAAATTTATGTCGAATATTATCCACAAACACAATTATACATTGAAATAAACGCTTTTATCTGACTTTTTACTAAGCAAATTGTTTATTATTTTTCTTCTCTTTTTTCATTGATGTGCTCGAGTGGACGTCACGGACTGAGGGCAAGCATACAAGAATTTTTCTAGGATTCATCAGCCATTTCTCGATTTGGCGATTTAAAAGCGTTCCGTGACACAAGCCCACATACAAATCGATTCTTCGATCCCGAGTGGCTTCGTTGAAATAATGAAATGGTCGCGTGTTTGGCGAAGGAAGGAACTTTTGACATTTTGAATGCCTTCCAGTCCCACGATGGCTTAGTGCAATTGCTTTGTTAACTGGCTGGAACAGAGACGAACGTTTGATGTATTTAGTTTGAAAATGAAATCGAATCAAGTTCAGTTCACAATACGTCATCTATCAAAGCGATGCTGCTCAGATATAGTCCATCCTCCATCGATTCAAATCTATCGTAGCTTAGCTGACCGTCCGGAAACGAGCTGTCATCGTCAACATGACATTATTTTTGTACGACATTATCGCCTCCTATTTCAACTACTACGGGGCGGAAATCGCCCTGATCGGCATCATTGACATCGCATCATTAATCACTGTCCGGCTTGGGGTTCTTCTGTGTGTGCGTGGCGGAAACATTTCTGAGCCGAAGTCAACAAATCGTTTGCTCTCAAGGCAAGATCGGGAGTATATCCTGTGTCAAATCATTCCAATTAAAACTCATAATTTTTTGATTTGATGTTCAAATGTCATTGAGCTCGCTGATACGATCGATAATAGCCATAGCTTCTGTTGGTTTTTGTTCGAAATAATGAAAGTAGTTTTCGTCAAAGGAAGAGGGAACTGGAATTGGATTTGCAATTTGCAAATAATTAAAGGCCTCGGCACATACGTGGGCAAGCTGGGCTGGATTTATTTATATACTGAAGCCAAAATTGAATTTTGCGATCTCGGTGAGTATGAGCGCATTCCGATGATCCTTGAAGCTTTGGTAAACGCTGATTTAACATGTGATACGAATTGATGACATTAGTTTTTTTAATATTGATGTGGTCGAGTGGACGTCACGGACTGAGCGCAAGCATATAAAAATGCATTTGTGATACCATTTCCAGTAATTTCGCGCTAAAGTTCATCAAAAATTTCTCGATTTGGCGTTCAAATCGGATAGCAGGCATGATTCACCCATGGCTTCGGCTGGAGGCTGATCGAATTGATCAAAATGATAAAGGAAGGCAACATTTAAAATGCAATCATTCGATTGTTCAGTGGACCATTTCGGAGAGCTTCCCTGAATATAAGTACATCAGCACCGTACCGTGAAGGAGCAATACAGAAACATCTAACAGCGAAATCAGTTCAAAAATGAAGCTAACCGTTGCGTTGCTTCTAACTATGTTGAGTGTTGTGACTCTGCAGGTAAATCCGGACTAGGTGGTAGGATCTCGCGCATTCAACGAAGCATCAACTATTTCAGGAAGTGACTAATCGACTATCCTTCGAACGAATGGAATGCAAATTCAACAGTTCACTCAGCGAGAACCAGACATGCTACGCCAAATTGGTTGCCCGGGATATTGTAACAGCCAATATAACAGTGCCTTTGAAGCAGCCCATCAACCACTTGAGACTACACATCATTCTGTATTATCGATACAATATTCACACTTATCAGAAATTCTTGGTTGATCGTTGGGAAGACGTGTGCGGATATTTCTCGGGAAAGAAGCCTTCGCTGCTTCTGGACGTTGGATTGAAATTATTTCCAGACGTCCATAATATCGGACATCCGTGCCCTTACACCGGGACGTACTATTTCATTATGACGAATACGTCGGTGAAGAACATGGTACTCGATCCAATTCTGCCAGCCGGACGATTCAAATTGGAAGTATACATACATGCTCATGATGGTGAACCACTGATCACTACAATTCTGGTATACTTTTCTGTTTCGGACTATCGACTCTGGCATTAACGTAACAATGTTTGGGAAATGAGTTTAGTAAATAAAGTGCGAAATATGCTTATGCTTTTGTTGGTTGACGACACGAAACATCAGGGTTTTACTGTCACATCGACTTGCTATTTTATTCGTCTGTGTTTATTCTGTGGTTTCATCCTTTTCTTTTTTCGTAGGTCACCGGGACGACTTCTACTTATTTGATCATATTGATTCAATTTTCCGACTGATACCGACCAGCACATCATTAAACATGTTTCACAAGGAAAATTCGATTATTAAACTAATTAATCCATTGACCTCGACGCTCTCATTAAAACGCTCAACACAAATTGCTTTGCCTATCATAGCAATAGCCACTTTGGATGGACTAATTGTTGGAGACGTATCATCGAGCAGATAATGTTGCGTCCCTCGCGACTTAGCTGAACTGATGATTCACTCGCTCATTGGGCAAGTCACGAGAGTTTGATGCAAATAAAATCGATAGTCATCTTCGAATGAGTTCCCAGTGTCACTTCATCGGCCTCAGAGTAAAGTTTAGTTCGGAAAATGTCATTCATTAAGACTATGCATCCTTTGCTGAGGGCATTCCAGTTCTTCGGATTGAGCCCATTCTCAATTGATTCCAATACATTCGAGCTGACTGCCCCGAAACGCTGGATCATTTGGATGGCTGTTATCATCCTGCTCAACATAACATTGCTACTTGTCGACATCACCCTCGCGTATTTATCAGCCCAACGGTTTGAATTCGCTATCAGAGACATCATGGATGTTGCGTCATTAATAGTCATCCGTTCTGTGGCACTTGTAAGTCTAACGGAATGCTATCTGAAGCGACGTCAACAAATCGAAGTGCTGAACAAGCTGACAACGATCGATGCGGTATTTTCAAAACGGCTGAAGACGGCTCTTCAGAAAGGCCTTGAAAAACGACTGACCCTCGGATTCTTCCTGAAGTGGGTTGGAGCAATTCTGCTGAATGAGTTGACAATAGCTATAGTCGTCATCATCGATGGAGACCCAGTTTACTTTCAATTTTGGGCGACGTACAGCGTGTCGTGGTACGTGGTCACCGCCAGTAACATTCAAACCAGCTTCTATGTGCGATCCGTTCTGCTCCGGTTCAAACTCTTGAACGAGCGAATTGAATTATTAAGCCACAAGAACTCTCACCAAGCCATCAGTTGCTGTTTCGCCAATCATGATGGAAAAGCAATCGAACAGCTGTGTATCATGCGGGAGCTCTACCATCGTTTGTGGGATGTCTCCCATTCGATAAATGAGTGCTTCAAGTGGTCGCTCATTCTGACTATCGGTAATGATTTCTTCTCCTTGGTGGCAAATTTCTACTGGATGTTCTCGTGGATCGCCGACCCAATACCTTCAGAAGCCCTTGGAATTGTTCCGAATATTTTCTGGAGTACTGTCAATGTCATTCACATATTTCTCATCGCGCATAATTGTCACTACGCTGTCCTCGAGGTGAGTGAGTCTTTTCCAAAAGGTTGATTTGCAGCAGCTTCCTTTTCAGGCAGATAAGGTGGGATCTGGCCTTGATTGCGAGGTGTACAACCCAAAGAGGACTCGTTGGAACGATTTGGTTCAGGCGTTCTTCCTGCAGACCATGCATCAGAAGGTGTCCTTCACTGCCAATGGATTGTTCGACATCAATTACACTCTGGTTTTTTCGGTGCGACCTTTTGGTCTGGACGATTCTGTGGTTTCAGTCTTATCTTTTCTTGTAGGTCATCGGGACGACTTCGACCTATTTGATCATCCTCATTCAGTTTTCACTACGCAATGGTTCGAGCTGAGACTGTCACCCTCACATCAAACACAGAATGTCCTCAAGTGTGGATACCTTTTGCCTGAAAATTTAATCTTTTCACCGCAAAATACAATGTTCAATCGATCATTGCTAATGGTCGCAGACACGTCATTTGAGGTGTGACCGTTGTCCTTCACCTCCCCAATAATTATCTGTTGGCTAAATCAAATAGAAAACGACTGGAAATGCTAAGTTGTTGTTTGTTTTTGTGCCTGGAACTATAAAAGCGAACGCGTTTATGTGCACTACTGTGTGTGCACGTCCCAGAGTAAACAAGCCGTCAATCAGTTCACTTAGCTCGCCCTCACAATCGACAACAGCGATACAACTCAGTCATTCAAAAGACTCCGTGATGGAGTCACTGAAGGAAATATCTTCCCGTCGAAATACAAATGTGAACATTTCAAAGTTGTTTCGCCCTTTTCGGTGGTCAAGCGGATTATTCGGGGCTTCGGTGATATCGCCTCTGCAGCCCTCGATGGTCGCAAAATACGCTGAGATCAGTTTCAGTGCTGTGATGTTATCTGTGAGCACCTTGCTGACTCTCTACCGCATCGTCTACATCCCACCGCGACTGAGTCCGGACAGTGCTGTGTCGCATTCAGTAAACAGCATCCAACAAATGCTGAGTTTCATCGTCCTCGCATCGATCTACTATCAAACGTTGTTTCACAAGCGCCACATCCATCAAATCTTCACTTTGCTCACCAAAACCGACGAGGAATTCCTACAATTGAGCACATCATTTCGCTACGAGAATTTCATCCGAAAAGTTTACTTTGAAATTGTGTTTGTGTTTCTGTACATTTACGGCGCATTTGCCTTTTTCATTGTCCATTTTCGCGTCCATGCCGCGGATGAGTTGGTGTACGAGCTATTCAGCACAATCAACCCAATGGTGCTGACCAATTTGACTCTCTTGACGTTCATCAACTTCTGCTGGCACATCAAAAGCAAATTCTCCACCTTGCGGATGCTGTTGGACGACTTGTGCCATTTTGACTCACAAATCGACGAATGTGACGTGTGGAAGGTCAAGTCCGTACATGACACCACCCCAATCGTCTTCAAGGAACTCAAAAAGATCGCTCGCATCTACGAGTTGCTCTACGAAACTGTGCAAACGTTGAACAAGATTTTTGGCGTATCGAATTTGGCATCGCTGGCATTGCTAAGTATCTCACTGACATGTCATGTCTTTCTGCTGTTCAAAGTGCTTACGGAGAACAGTCAGACCAGTGCCATTGGATTCGATATTTTGGGTAGGTCTTGTTTCATTTTTCGCTCGGCAATTTATCGAAAAATCCTTGCAGTGTCGACCCTGTGGATTGTCCTCTTCCTGTCGCTTCTCGTGTACGTGACGGTTACTTGTCATCTGACTGGCAAGGAGGCACGGAACATCATCACCATCATTTATGAAACGATCTCCGGCCAACGAATCGACGATGCGCTGCTTATTGATGTGCGTGGGTTTCGAGTATTTTCCATTCAGCTGTCATTTTTCGTTTCATTTCCTTCAGCTTGAATTGCTTTCGCTGCAGTTCCTCCATCAAAAGCCGCATTTCACAGCAATCGGATTTTTCAACATCGATATGACTCTAGTCTTTGCGGTATCGCACGATGATTTCAGTTTTGAAAGCGAGTGACAATAATGGTGCATTTTCAGGTGTCTGGCGCAGTTACGACGTATTTGGTCATTTTGCTGCAATTCAGTTACACTTGAGGAAAACTTCGACGGAGAAGCAGTTCAGGCTGTGATTAGACCATCAAAGGGTCGCTTTCTGAATCCACTGGAAGTCAGTCATCCACGTCAACAGTAAGAAGGGGCTCTTACTATTACTTTTATCGTGTTAATTTGCCCGTAGAAAAGGGAAAACATTGTTCCATGAACATGCCTAAGCACTATCTCGACACATATCTTCATTGTTGTCACGACATGTCTTCGAATTACATATTTGTTCGTACTGACTCAGTTGTCAAACTGAAACAGACCTGCAACAGTATGATCGCAATTACGAGCTTTTAATCTAATTTTCCATTGCCCTCGACGCTCTCATTAAAACGATTAACACAAATTGCTTGGTATGATGTGCCCTCTTTGAATGAGCTCATGGGAGACGTATCAACTACCAGACGACGTAGCGTCCCTCGCGACAAAACAGAATTAATGATTCTCTGGCGAGCTCACTGAACAGGTCTAGAATGTTTAGTTCTTCCCGAAACAATGCAGTAGCTCTTCAGTGTCCATTCATTGGCCCCAAAGAAAAGTTCTGTTCGCAAAATGCGTTTCATCAAAACAGTCCTGCCATTGTTGAGGGTCTTCCAACTGTTCGGATTGAGTCCGTTCTCAATCGACTCCAGCACATCAGAGCTAACCGTTTCGAAACGGTGGAACATTTGGGTGGTTGTCATCATCGTCCTCAACATAACAATGTTCTCTTTCGATATGATCCTCGCCTATTTCTACGCCGGATTCGTCATCAGAGACGTGGTTGATATTGTGTCATTAATTTTCATTCGCTTTGTGGCAGTGGTAAGTGTGTCGGAAAGCTTTCAGAAGCGACGTCAACAAATCGATGTGCTGAACAAGTTGACTATGATCGACGCTGTGTTTTCGAATGAGCTTAAAACAGACTTTCGAAAAGGCCTCGAGAGGCGGCAGACCGTTGGATTTTTTCTAAAATGCCTTGCGGCGGTTCTGCTGAACGAGTTTATTATGATCATCTTCGTCTTAAACGTTGGACAACCGGCCTACCTTCAATACTGGGCGACGTACTGCGTGTCATGGTATTTGGCCACAGCCAGCAACATTCAAACCAGCTTCTATGTGCGATCTGTTCTGCTCCGATTCAAACTCTTGAACGAGCGGATTGAGCTATTGAGCCTCAAGAACTCTCGCCAAGGCATCAGTTGCTCTCTGGGTAACCATTCGAAGGAAGGAACGGCCATCAATCAGTTGTGTGCCATGCGGAAGCTCTACCATCGTTTGTGGGATGTCTCCAATTTAATTAATGAGTGCTTCAAGTGGACGCTGCTGGTGAACATTGTCAATGATTTTCTCTCCATGGTGGCGAATTTCTTCTGGTTGTTCACGTGGTTTGCAGACCCAATACCTGAGCAAGCACTCGGAATTGTTCCAAATATATTTTTGAGTATCATCAACGTCATTCACATATTTCTCATCGCGCATAATTGTCACTACGCTGTCCTTGAGGTGAGTTAATCTTTCCCAGAAGGTTGATTTGTAGCAGCTTTGTTTTCAGGCCGATAAGGTGGGATCTGGCCTTGATTGCGATGTTTACAACCCAAAGAGGGCTCGTTGGAACGATTTGGTTCAGGCGTTCTTCCTGCAGACCATGCATCAGAAGGTGTCATTCACTGCAGTTGGATTGTTCGACATCAATTACACTCTGGTTTTTTCGGTGCGACTTTTTGGCCTGGAAGATTCTATGATTTCATTCTTATCTTTTCTCGTAGGTCATCGGGACAACATCGACCTATTTGATCATCCTCATTCAGTTTTCATTGCGCAATAGTTCGAGCTGAGACTGTCACCGTCACATCAAACACAGAATGTCCTCAAGTGTGGATACCTTTTGCCTGAAAATTTAATCTTTTCACCGCAAAATACAATGTTCAATCGATCATTGCTAATGGTCGCAGGAACGTCAATTGAGGTGTGAACGTTGTCCTTGACATCCTCAATAATTATCTGTTGGCTAAATCAAATAAAAAACGATTGGAAAGCTGTTGTTTGTTTTTGCCACTCAACCTGTCAGAGCAAATAAGCCGTCAATCAGTTCACTTAGCTCACCCTCACAATCGACAACAGCGATACAACTCAGTCATTCAAAAGACTCCGTGATGGAATCACTGAAGGAAATCCCTTCCCGTCTAAATACTAATGTGATACATAGTAGTTTTGGAATTCATGATGCGTGAACATGCCGTATGAACTACGTTAACTTATGGGGAGAGTCTACAGCGCTTCATTCTCTGCTTGTCGATAAACGAAACATGCTCAAACACTATCTCCACACACATCTTCATTGTTCTCACGACACGCCATCTTTCGAAGCGCTTGCAATGAGTGGACAAACACCTGAGTTGCCCGTCCTTCATCACAGTCCAGCTCGGACACTCCTCAAGTGAAGTTCGGTTTCAAAAATGTTGTTGATTAAGGTGATTTCGCCCTTGCTGCGTGTCTTTCAATTCTGTGGATTGAGTCCGTTCTCATTTGACAGCAAAACCTTCCAACTGAAGCGTAGCAATTGGTGCGTGGCTTGGACGATATTCCTCTTTGTTTTCAATGTGATCCTCTTCATTCGCGATCTTTTCGACTCGGACTACTACCAAGAAGAAGGCGAGATGACTATTAAAGAGCTTGTTAACGCTGGCTCCTTGCCCGCCTTTCAAATCCTAGCCCTCACCTGCTTTCTGGAAGCGATAATCTCGCGTCACAAACAAACGGAGGTTCTGAATCGACTGACCACCGTGGATCGAATACTTTTAAAGGAGCTTCAAGTGACTATTCGACAAGATCTTTCGAGATGGCGTGCACTCCATTACCCATTCATCTATCTGGGGACAGTTCTCATGTTGGACTTGACTACACTGATTTCCATGATCATAAAGAATGATCAATGGTTTATCAAATACTGGTTCTTGCACAGCCCTACCTGGTACATGGGCTTCATCAGCATCATCCAATTCAATACCTACGTTCAGCTCATTCACATTCGACTCAGAATTCTGAATAAACAGTTGGAAAAGGTTATGGCCAGCAGTGAACAGCGATTGCTTACCCGGAAAAACATGCTGGAAGAAGCGCGGCGAGTTCTTGTCTTGCGGAAACTTTACAATCGCCTGTGGGAAGCATCTCTTTTGGTTAATGACTGCGTCAAATGGTCGCTACCCCTCCACTTTTGCAGCGATTTCTTTGCACTCATGCTCAACTGTTATAGTTTGTTCTTGGCCATTTTTGAACCAGAATCTGCACAACCAATCCTTTTTTTATCAAGCGTACTATTCATTGTAATCGACGTAATGAATCTAATGCTGCCGACGCACAGCTGCAGTATGACGTCCCTCGAGGTGAGCACAACATCATTCGCTATCCATTCTGCAATTCTTCCCATTTCAGGCGGACAAGACGGCTGCCATACTGCATTGCTGTGCCTATGACGCGACTAGACATCGATGGAATAGCTTGCTTGAAAGTTTCTCGCTGCAGTTGGTACATCAGAAGGTGCGATTCACCGCCAACGGGTTGTTCGAACTCAATCACACGCTGATATTTTCGGTTCGTTCTGAGAAGTCTTTCATTTGATCGCAATTTCAACTTCGTGTTTCTTTCGCGGTAGATTATTGGAACGGCAACAACCTACATCATCATTCTGATCCAATTTTCCCCAAACCAAAATTAAACCGTGGAATAGCTATCACTGTCCGATCATCACCTGTTTTGCGTCCCTAAAGCTGGATGCTACACTACACGTTCATGAATTAAAATATAAATAAAAACATGGCCTCAAACATGCTCAAACTTTATCCACATTGTTTACGTTGACAACAGCACTCCCTCATACGCTCGCCAATCTGATATTCTAGCGAATCGAGTCAGCTGGCAACATCAGTATTGGACACGATGTACTTGATCACCAGGCAGAAAACATGAACGCTTTCTAGAAATGTCGCTACCTCAATAAAAATGTATATGTTGCTTCACCCGTGTTCATGTGCTTTTACTCCACAAAAAAAAATCGAGACTATAATCACTTCAAACACACAACTATTACAACCTAAAAGAATTAATACAGTTAAACTCGGGCCGTCTCCAAGCGAAGATCAGTTTCGAAAATGTCGTTGTCGTTGGTCAAGGCACTTTCACCAGTGCTGCGTGCATTTCAACTCTTTGGATTGAGTCCTTTCTCATTCGACGCCAAAACCTTTCAACTGAAGCACAGCAAATGGAGCGTGGCTTGGACGGTCTTTCTCTTTGTCTGCACTTTGGTCATCTTCGTTCGGGATTTTTTCGACACCGACTATTATAAAGGGAAAGGAGAAATGACTATCGTGGACTTGGTTAACACTGTTCCCTTGACCGCTTTTCGAATCGTAGCTCTCACCTGCTTCCTCGAAGCAATTGTCTTTCGTCACAAGCAAGTTGAGGCTCTGGATCTACTGATTACCGTGGATCGAATTCTTTTGAAGGAGCTGCAAGTGACCACTCGACAAGATCTTTCGAGAAGACGTGCGCTCCGTTGCCCAGTCATTTGGATGGGAACAGTTTTCGCGCTGGACTTGATTGGATTGATTTACATGGTCACCAACAAAGATCTCTGGTCCATCAAATACTGGTTTTATCAAAACCCTACGTTTTACATGGGCGTCTTCACCTTCATCCAATTCCATACTTACGTTCAACTTATTCACATTCGACTCAGAATTCTGAACAATAAATTGGAAGAGGTCATGGCCAGCAGTGATGAGCGCTTGCTCGCCCGGAAAAACATGTTGGAGGAAACCCGGCGATTTCTTGTCTTGCAAAAACTTTACAATCGCCTGTGGGAAGCATCGATTATGGTTAATGATTGCTTCAAGTGGTCGCTGCCCCTCCTCTTTTGTAGTAATTTTTTTGCACTCATGAACGACTGCTATGGGATATTCGTGGCCATTTTTGACCCAAAATCTGAACAAGCATACCTCTTTTCCGCCAACGTATTATACATTGTGAATGACGTCATTAATCTGATGCTGCCGTCGCACAACTGCAATTTGACTATTCTAGAGGTGAGTCAAACATTCTTTGAAATCTATTTTGCACGTTCTCGCGTTTCAGGCGGACAAGACGGCTACGATTCTGCATTGCTGTGCCTATGACGCGACTAGGCATCGATGGAATCGCTTGCTTGAAAGTTTCTCGCTGCAGTTGGTACATCAGAAGGTTCGATTCACCGCCAATGGCTTGTTCGACCTCAATCACACGCTATTATTTTCGGTTCGTTCTGACAAACCTTTCATTTGATCGCAATTGCAACTTAGTGTTTTTTTCGCGGTAGATCATCGGAACGACGGCAACGTACATGATCATTCTGATCCAATTCTCCCCAAACGAGAATTAAACGGTGAAATAGCAATTGAACACCTAAATTCAGTTCATTCGATACCACTTCGAAAAGCTTTGAGAGGAAGAAACCCGTTGAGATGTATAACCAATTTGTGAAGTTTCTTATTGTGCGGAACAACAACAACAACACCATTCAATAGCTCTGAGACGCCAAATGAAATGATGGAAGCTTTCCATTTGGCGTCTCAGAACTAATCACAAAATTTTTGGTACAGATTTACGAATGCGGTACCGAACACTATTTACTAATGAGACCGATCTAGCACACTTTGACAATTTAGCTCAATTGGAAAATTTGTAAAATTGAGGGCAACACCAGCATTGACCGCTCACAGCAGGCAGGATATGTTTGACCTTAATAAAGATTTAAATGTGTTCATGAACTTGAACTTTTGTCCACGTACCCCCGTTTTTGTCAAAATCGAGATATTAATCACTCCATACAGACAACCCATACAACCTAACAGAATTAATACATGATCGAAATCGCCCAGCTGATGAAGCCAAATTTGCTCGAAAAATATTTTCCGGGCTCGAACATCCTTTCGTCGTGCAACACGAAAAATTCGGACGAAATATATTTTTCGAGCAAATTTGGCTCCGTCTGCTGAGCGATCCCAATCAATCATTAGTAACAGTCTCTGAATGTTAAAATCGAAAGAAAATCCCATCAGAATTAATACAGTTCAACTGGGGCAGTCCCCAAGTGAAGTTCAGTTTCCGAAATGTCGTTGTCGTTGGTCAAGGCACTTTCACCAGTGATTCGTGCATTTCAACTCTTTGGATTGAGTACGTTCTCATTCGATGACAAAACCTGCCAATTAAAGCACAGCAAACGTGGCGTGGCTTGGACGGTCTTTCTCTTTGTCTGCACTTTGGTCATCTTCGTTCGAGATTTCTTCGACACCGACTATTATAAAGGGAAAGGCGAGATGAATATTCAAGAACTTGTTGACGCTGCTCCCTTGACCGCTTTTCGAATCGTAACCCTCGCGTGCTTGCTCGAGGCCGTAATTCTTCGTCACAAGCAAATCGAGTTTCTGGATCGACTGAGTACCGTGGATCGAATTCTTTTGAAGGAGCTTCAAGTGACCATTCGACGAGATCTTTCGAGAGAACGTGCTATCCGTTACCCAGTTATTTGGATGGGAACAGTGTTCGTGTTGGACTTGACTACACTGAGTCACATGGTCATAAGACACGATCGATGGTCCATCAAATACTGGTTATTGCACAGCCCTACCTGGTACACGGACTTCTTCAGCATCATCCAGTTCAATACCTACGTCCAACTCATTCACATTCGACTCAAAATTCTGAACAATCAGTTGGAAGAGGTCATAGGCAGTAGTGATGAGCGCTTGCTTACACGCAAGAATATGCTGGATGAAACGCGGCGAGTCCTTGTCTTGCAAAAACTTTACAATCGCCTGTGGCAAGCATCGATTATGGTTAATGATTGCTTCAAATGGTCGCTACCCCTCCACTTTTGCAGCGGTTTCTTTGCACTCCTAACCGACTGCTATTGGGTATTGCTGGCCATTTTTGAGCCAAAGTCTGCACAAGCAATCCTTTTTTCAAACAGCGTTACATACATTGCGATTGACGTCATTAATCTGGTGCTGCCGTCGCACAACTGCGATTTGACCACCCTCGAGGTGAGTGAAACATTCTTCGCTATCCATTTTGCAATTCTTCCCATTTCAGGCAGACAAGACAGCTACGATTCTGCATTGCTGTGCCTATGACGCGAGAAGACATCGATGGAATGAATTGCTGCAAACTTTCTCGCTGCAGTTGGTGTATCAGAAGGTTCGATTCACCGCCAATGGCTTGTTCGACCTCAACCACAGGCTGATATTTTCGGTTCGTTCTAAGAAGCCTTTCACTTGCCCGCAATTCTTATTTCGAGTTTTACCTCAACAGATCATCGGAACGGCAGCAACGTATATCACCATTCTGATTCAATTTTACCCAAACCAAAATAGAACCGTGGAATAGCTATCATTGTCCGATTTCCACCTGTTTTGCTTCCCAAGAGCTGGATGCTACACTAAATGATGTCGAATGTTGATATTATAATATAAAGAAAAACATGACATCAAACATGCTCAAATATCATCGACATTGCTTTCGGGAAGATGTCAATCGCGACAAACACACAACGTCCCTCCATCAAGCACTCGCCAATCTGATATTCTGGCAGTTCATTTGTGGCGGTCATAAAGCGAGGTTCGGACGATGTCGTTGGTCAAGAATATCTTGCCCGTGTTGCGTGTATTTCAATTCTGTGGATTGAGTCCGTTCTCAGTGAATGAAGACACATTCCAACTGACAAACAGCAAGCGATCCACCGTTTATACATTCCTTCTTTTCGGGTGCACAATTGGCCTCTTCGTTTACGATTGCAGTGGTTCGGACGTGTACAGAAGGGCTGGATTCACGACCGTGACAGACGTTGTCGATACCGGATCAATTTTGTTCGTTCGTCTCATTGCCTTAATCTGTCTAATTGAGGCGATCCTGACGCGGCAAAAGCAAATCGACTTTTTGAATGAACTGACCGCCGTCGATGCGATATTTTCAGATGAGCTGCATGTGACCGTTCGGCCAGACAGTTCGAGATGGCGTGCAGCTTTTTACCCGATCACGCGTTTTTCCGCGCTCTTGGTGGCGATAATAAGCCTAGCGACTATCATGTTCATCAGCCAAGATCCATCGTATCTAAAATTCTGGATCTTGTACTCCATTTCGTGGCTCGTGGTCACGTTCAGCAACATCCAATTGAGCACCTACGTTCAGTTCATTCGATATCACTTCGAAATTCTGAACGATCAATTAGCCCAATTGATGTCGAAAAGTTTTGAGAGGAAAAACCCCGTCAAGACCCGTAGCCAATTTGGGAAGTTGCTTATTTTGCGGAACATTCACAATCGCTTGTGGAAAGCTTCAAATCTGACAAACGATCGCTTCAAGTGGTCGCTGCCGTTCAGCGTCTGCAGTGATTTCGTCGGTCTTTTGCTCAATTGCTATTGGGTTTTCCTATGCATTTTCCAGCCAGCAACTACGCCACAAATCTACATTTATTCCAGCTCGATTTGGTGCATTATCAACTTCTTGCACCTTGCTCTACCGGCACACAGTTGCCAATTGGCCATTATTGAGGTAAATGAGACAAATATTCAACTATTCGATATGCAAGACTCCTTATTTC
This sequence comes from Lestremia cinerea, assembly GCA_027564135.1. Classification (NCBI taxonomy): domain Eukaryota; kingdom Metazoa; phylum Arthropoda; class Insecta; order Diptera; family Cecidomyiidae; genus Lestremia; species Lestremia cinerea. Next base: position 20,482 of record JANSTV010120373.1, read on the forward strand.
AGGCGCAAAAAACGGCAACGATTCTGCATTGCGGTGTCTATGACGCGACTAGGCATCGTTGGAATGCCTTGCTTGAAAATTTCTCGCTGCAGTTGGTGCATCAGAAGGTGCGATTCACTGCCAACGGGTTGTTCGACCTCAACCACGCGCAGATATTGTCGGTACGTTCTCAGAACCCTTTCATTTGCAATTGCAGTTCCTGTTTTCTTCCTTTTCAGATCGTCGGAACGGCGGCGACATACATCTTCATTTTGATCCAGTTTTCACCAAGTCAAGGTCGTTTTGATTCGAGTTTAAATGCGGACAACAGCAGCATTGGACACGATGTACTTGAACAGCAGGCAGCAGACATGAATATTTTCTAAAAATGTCGTTATGTTTCATCTTGATAAAGATTTAAATGTGTTCATGCCCTTGAACTATTGTCCACATACCCTCGTTTTTGTCAAAATCGGGATTTTAATCACTTCAATCAGACAACAAATACAACCTAACAGAATTAATACACACATGATCGATATCTCCCAGCTGACAAATTTGCTCGAACATAGTTTCGTCGTGTCACATGAAAACTTCGGACGAAAAACATTTTTCGAACAAATTTGGCATCGAAAGCTGGGAGATTTCGATCAATCATGAGTAACAAAATCGGAAGAAAATCCCATCAGAACTAATACAGTTCAGCTGGGACAGTCCCCAAGTGAAGTTCAGTTTCCGAAATGTCGTTGTCGTTGATCAAGGCACTTTCACCAGTGATTCGGGCATTTCAACTCTTTGGATTGAGTCCGTTCTCATTCGACGCCAAAACCTGCCAATTGAAGCACAGCAAACGTGGCGTGGCTTGGACGGTCTTTCTCTTTGTCTGCACTTTGGTCCTCTTCGTTCGGGATTTCTTCGACAGGGACTATTATAGAGGAAAAGGCGAGATGACTATCGTAGACCTAGTTAACGCTAGTCCCTTGACCGCTTTTCGAATCGTAGCCCTCACCTGCTTTCTCGAAGCAATTGTCTTTCGTCACAAGCAAAGAGAGGCTCTGGTTTCATTGACCACCGTTGATCGAATACTTTCGAAGGAACTGCCAGCGCCCATTCGGCGAGATCTTTTAAGAGAACGTGCTCTCCGTTACCCAGTTATTTGGATGGGAACAGTTTTCGTGCTGGACTTGATTACACTGAGCTACATGGCCATCCATAAAGATCGATGGGCCATCAAATACTGGTATTTGCACAGCCCTACTTGGTACATGGACTTCTTCAGCATCATCCAGTTCAATACCTACGTTCAGCTCATTCACATTCGACTCAAAATTCTGAACGATCAATTGGAAGAGGTCATAGCCAGCAGTGATGAGAGCTTGCTTACCCGCAAAAACATGCTGGAGGAAACCCGGCGAGTTCTTGTCTTGCGGAAGCTTTACAATCGCCTGTGGGAAGCATCTCTTTTGGTTAATGATTGCTTCAAGTGGTCGCTGCCCCTCCACTTTTGCAGTGGTTTCTTTCAACTCATAATCGATTTCTATTGGATATTCCTGGCCATTTTTGAACCAAAATCTGAAATAGCAATCCTCATTTCAAACAGCGTGTTATACATTGTGATTGACGTCATAAATCTGGTGCTGCCGTCGCACAACTGCAATTTGACCACCCTCGAGGTGAGCGAAACATTCTTCGCTATCCATTTTGCAATTCTTCCCATTTCAGGCAGACAAGACAGCTGCGATTCTGCATTGCGGTGCCTATGACGTGAGAAGACATCGATGGAATGAATTGCTTGAATATTTCTCGCTGCAGTTGGTGCATCAGAAGGTGCGATTCACCGCCAACGGGCTATTCAACCTCAATCACTCGCTAATATTTTCGGTTCGTTCTGAGAAGCCTTTCATTTGCTTGCAATTCTTATTTCGAGTTTTCCCTCAACAGATCTTTGGAACGACATCAACTTACATCATCATTCTGATCCAATTTTACCCAAACGAGAATTGGAGCGTTGAATAGCTATCACTGTCCGATTTTCACCTGTTTTGATTGTGAATATAGATCTGAATGCTACACTGCGCGAGCATGAGACATAATAAATTAAAACATGACCTCAAACATGCTCTAATATTAACGTCCTTGTTTTCATTGAAATATCGATTTCGGGAAACACACATCACTTCATCATCAAGCAAAGTTTGCTTTAAAGATGACATTGGTCAAGGCACTTTCACCACTGCTGCGTGCATTTCAACTGTTTGACGTTCTCAATCGACGGAGAAACCTCCTAACTGAAGCAGAGCAACAAAACGGCGACGATTCCGCATTGATGTGCGTATGACGTGACCAGACATCGATGGAATGCCTTGATTGAAAGTTTCTCTCTGCAGTTGGTGCATCAGAAGATGCGATTCACCGCCAATGGTTTCTTCGTCTTCAATCATACTATAATATTGTCGGTTAGTTCTGAGAGGTCTTTGATTCGCATTCGCACTCGCAGTTAATGATTACGATTCAATTTTTCTTTCGCTATAGATTATCGGAACGACAGCAACTTATCTCATCGTTTTGATTAATTTCTCGTTGAATAGGAGTTGAGTCCAAACGCTTTCAACCATTGCCAGAGCTAGCAACGATGGCTATCAATGACATGCCATCAAAACTACACTCTCACTTGTTTTCAAAGCTCAGATTTCGATCGACACACGACCCAATTCTAGACTCGACTCAGTCGAACACGCACTTCATACACAAATCACCAAACGGCAAATCCGAATTGGCCGCTCTTTCACAAAAGGTTCAACTCTCGGAATGACGTTCATTCACGTGACATTGCCAGTGCTTCGTGTTTTTCAAATTTTCGGATTGATGCCATTTGCGTTCGATTCGAAAAAATTCCAGTCATGCCGCAGTACGCGAATGATCATTTGGTCCGTTCTGCTTCTGCTCGGCATCTTCGCAGCACTCATTCACGGATTCTTCGAAGCAGCAGCCCCCGCGGATCGTGATTTCATGAAACTCTTCAGCGTTGACATCATTGCAACGGCCTGGATTCGAATAATTGTGCTCATCTGCCTTCTGGAGGCACTCCTAAATCGACGCAAGCAAATCACAATCCTGAGTAAGATGACCGCAATTGATGCGATTTTTACGCAGCAACTTCATGTCGCCGTTCGACAAAACCTTCATCGTCGCCAGATCATTCGGCACTCGCTTAAGTGGTGGGGAGCATTTCTTCTGATGGAATTGGCAATTGGTGTGGTCACGGCGATCCAGCAGATTCCATTTCTTATCAAAACCTGGGTGCTGTACGACACAATGGTCGTTTTCTCCACGTGCAGTTATCTCCACGTTGTATTTTACGTTCAGCTCGTTGGATTTCGATTTAAACTCCTAAACGACGAGATGGAGAAATGGATGATCACAAATTCGCAACAGTTTGGGCAGAGTCCCATCGTAAATGTCTTCCCGGACACAAGAGATTGGCAGCTTAAGAAGCTAATCACCATGCAGAAACTCTACCATCGTCTGTGGGAGGTTTCCGAGTTGATCAATGAATGCTTCAAGTGGTCATTGCCGGCAAACATTTGCAATGATTTCATCTCGCTGGAGCTAAACTTCTTCTGTATTTTCGTGTATGCTCAAAATTTGAACTATATGCAAATGCTTTTCATCATTTCGAATTCGATTTGGATCGCCAACAACATTTTGCACATCATTGGACTGGCACATAACTGTCATAAGACCGTTCTTGAGGTGAGTCAAACGCATTTGGAGAAATCATTAACATGAACTGTGGCTTTTCAGGCGAGAAAATTCACATCGACTATGAATGGCAACGGTTTTATTCGAACAGATGAACGATCAGACGCTTTCCTGAAGCAATTCATGCTACAATTGATCCATCAGAGGGTATCATTCACCGCCAACAGAATGTTCGATCTCGATTACACTTTCGTGTTTTCGGTTATTGGGACGACAGTGACATATCTCATCATCCTCATTCAATTCTCTGCGGGCCAAGGTTCCTCCTAGGAAATCTTGTCGAAAAACGGAAACAAGTTCGAAAACATGATCAGAATATGTCGACATTCTCCTCGTTGTTCAAATCGAGATTGTGATCACGACAAGGCACCACACAAACCCACTACGGCGATCCAACATGCAAGCACTCATCAAGCCACTTCAAACCAGTTCAAACCACACGCTCTTCAAGTAAAGTTCAGCATTCAAAATGTCGTTAGTTAAAGGGATCTCACCCATCATCCGTGTATTTCAAGTTCTTGGTCATGCCCCATTTGGCATCAATGTGAAAACTTGGCAGCCAATAGCTAGCAAGACCTTTTCCATTTGGTCACTTGGCTTATTTGCCATAAGTTTGGCACGATTCCTTTACGGCTTCCGTTACGCAGATATCGTCGAGGCCCCCATCGAGAGCATCGTCGGAATCGTCACTCTGGCATCATTGCGATTCATTGGACTCATATTTTTGATGGAGGCATTCGTCAAGCGATCCACACACATCAAGATTCTGAATAAGCTGATCGCAATCGACGACATTTTCCTCAATCAGCTGAATGTTGAGATTCGATACAATCTCGAAAAAAGTCAAACAGTAGGTTTCATGCTGGCGGTTGTGTCACTCGTCCTCACGATTATTGTGCCAAGTGCGATCATCGTGTTTTTAAGCCAACACGAAATGCCGTTAGAGTTTTGGATTGTCTGCCAACCGGCATTCCTTTGGTCTACAATCAGCTATGTTCAGACAATCATCTACGTGAAGCTCGTAAAATTTCGATTCAGCCTCTTGAACAAGCAGTTGAACCGCTTAATCGCTTTGAATTCCAATGGAGACACTATCCAACATTTGGACGAAGATATGACGATTAAAAGGAAGACGCAACTCGATGACGTTGAAAAGCTGTTGATCCTGCGAAGACTCTACCATCAATTGTGGGAAGTCTCAAATTTGATCAACGAATGCTTTAAATGGTCGCTTCCGGTCAATATTGCCAATGATTTCCTCGCGCTGGTGACCAACCTCTACTGGATTTTCCTCTGGATAATCGATTCTAGCAACACTCGGGCTGCTTATGCGGCTACAAAAATCCTTTGGACCATCGTCACTTGCATGAATGTGTGTCTTTTGGCGCACAATTGTCATATGGCCGTCTTGGAGTCTGACGCAACGGCTTATATTCTTCATTTTGGAAGCTATGACAGTTCCCGCCGCCGATGGATTACAGCAATTGAACATTTCTCCCTTCAGTTGCTGCATCAGAAGGTGCTCTTCACTGCCAATGGCTTGTTCGACATCAACTACACATTAGTATTTTCGGTATGTGATTGCTTAAGCTCCTTGGACCTCTTGCTCGGACCTCTTGTATTCGTCTTTGTTTTATTTTTGTCGCAGATCATCGGAACCACATCGACATACCTCATCATTTTGATTCAATTCTCACCGGCAATGGACTCAGCCGCAACAAACTGAATCAAGATGTCTCATTGTATCTTCTTCTGCCCGCATGCTGAGCAGCAACTTCTCTTTGCGCGACAAATGTTTCACTTTAGACGCGTCGCATGTTCCTCAAAGAGCTCACAAGAATCGCATTTTAAATTTTACCAATAATTTTCACAAATTACCAATGTTTGCAATGAAATTCGATTGAAATAAAATTCTATTTGTTCTCGTTTGAAAAAGCTAAACCTACAAAAGAGCTTATTTGATTTCTGCCGCAACGATGGTCGTTTCCTTGGGGTTCTCATGGAAAAGCTTGATTTTTCACGCCGAATCTATCTGTTCCGGGGGAATATAAGTTCGTGTACAGTTCGCTTCACGTGTCAGTTACTCAGTTTCATTGTTCTTTTGGATGTGTTCAGTCGTGATGTTTGAATAGGTTTTTTTTTGAAAAGCTGTGAGGTTTAGTCGGAATAATACCCAGAATATTTGACCTTGGGAGCTCCGTAGAGTCGATGAACATCGGTTATTTATCCTGAAGTTCATCGGCCAGTGATTTCCTTAGTTGTCAAAACACATCCTGAGCTTCTTCAAGCGCTTACTCTAAACAATACACCTCACAATACCTTCCCTAAACCAGTGTTCAAACTGATTTGGCGTAAACGTTCGAGTCATATCGCATTGCATGCCACAATACTTGCATGCTGTACCGCTTGATGTGGGAAGATAAGGCTGAACACCAGAAACCAGAATTTTCAGATTTTTTAATCAACAATTCCGATCGACAAAGCGCCACCGAGCATGTTTGAGTGGGAAGCCCTTTCCCACCATTGTTAAAATAAGGAGATAACAATCAGAGAAATCGTAGCGCACTCACGCAATCCACACACCTCAAACTTCCACCAGATTTGGAAATGTAGTCCAGTTTCCAAAATGGAATTAAACAAGTCGATACTGCCGATTTTTCGTGCGTTCCAGCTGTTCGGTTTGAGTCCTTTTGCAATCGATTCGAAATCATATCGACCAATCGCCAAGAAACGATGCACAGCGTGGGCGATGTTCGTCATTTTCCTCGTTTCAGTTGCGTTCATTCACAGCTGCATCAAACCGGATTTGTACATAAATACAGAAGGCCCGATCCTCATCTGGAGCGTAAACATCGCCGCCATGGCTTGGGTGCGTTTCGTTTATCTCGCTTGTTTATTGGACGCATTCGTCAATCGTCGGAAGCAAATCGCAATTTTGAACAAATTGAACGAAATCGATGGGATTTTTGTGAAAGAGCTGCATATGATTGTTCAACATGAATTATGCGGTCGACAAATTCTGCGTCACTCGCTCAAATGGCTGGGGGCTCTTTTGCTGGTCGAGGTCATCGCTTTCGTCATTATGAGCATCCTTCAAAATCAATGGCTCTTCACTTACTGGTTTTTATACCAGTCCACTTACCATCTGTCTTCTTTGAGTTACCTTCAATTCGTCGTTTATATTCAGCTCGTTCGATTTCGGTTGAAGCTTATGAACGAACAACTGAAGCTATTAATGGACGCCGTAGGTGGCTCCCAGTTTGGAAAATTCTTCGTCATTGGCAGTCCTGCAGAGGATATGACAAAAGCGGACCGTCAATTCGATAGGTTAGTCATCATAAGCAAACTGCAGAGATGTCTTTACGAAGTTTCGCTTCCGGTCCACATCGCCAACGATTTCCTCGCGTTGGTAATTAATTTCTACTGGAGTTTCCTATTTTTGTTCCAACCAATGGGACAACAAATGCTTTTCACGAGCTGCGGCCTGCTCTGGAGTGGCATCAACATCATGCACATCTCCCTTCTGGCGCACAACTGCCATTTGAACGTCCTTGAAGTGAGTTCAACTGCCTTAGCCAAAAAGTGAATCAACTCACTCGAATTGTTTATTTCAGGCGAACAAAACTGCATCGACTTTGCATTCCGGTTGCTTCGTCACTGATCACGATCGATGGAATGCTTTTGCCAAGCACTTTATGCTGCAGTTGAGGCATTTCACATTCTCGTTCACGGCTAATGGGTTGTTCGATCTCAATTACACGCTGGCATTTTCGGTATGTCCTCAAAAGCATAAAGTAGCTATGTTGTCCTTCTAATTTGGGCTTTTCATTTTGCAGATCATCGGAACGACGGCGACATATCTCATTATTCTGATACAATTTTCTCTGCAAAGAGACTCTTCGACGAAAGCTTTTGTAAATTACTGACTGGTCTGAGCCCTTCTTTCTCTTCACCAGCGAATCGATTGATAGAAAATAGCAGTGCAGAGGAACTAAGTCTCCGTTTAATTGTCAGTTGCGAGCAATACTTGGTATGTCCATCCGGGCACGACTCGAATACGTGGGACGTGTGCTTCGAGCAAACATTGAGCATTATTTCAAGCGAAGCACTTTCTACAGAACTCATTCCGCGGTGAAAAATTGGCTTCAAAAGCTTTGCAGTGTTGAATTCTTCATCAAAGTCATTGTCTAAAACAAAAAGGAACATTTTGTGTTGAGGTTGCACTCCCGATGTGGGAAGGTAAGCCTCAAAATAAAAAACAAAAAACAAGATAGCTCAGATATTTTAGTCAACAACTCCGATCGACACCGCGCCATCAAGCATGTTTAAGTAGAGAACACATTCCCACCATTGTTAAAGTAAGGAGATAACAATCAGAGAAATCGTAGCCCAATCACGAAACCCACAAACTTATAAATTCCACCATTTTTGAAAATGAAGTCTAGTTTCCAAAATGGAATTAAACAAGTCGATACTGCCGATCATTCGTGTGTTCCAGCTGTTCGGTTTGAGTCCTTTTGCAATCGATTCGAAATCGTATCGACCAATCGCCAAGAAACGATGTACCGCGTGGGCAATATTCGCCATTTTCCTCGTTTCAGCCGCGTTCCTTCACAGCTGCATCAAAACGGATTCGTACGCAAATACAGGAGACACGATCCTCATCGCGAGTGTAGATATCGTGGCCATGATTTGGGTGCGATTCGTTGGTCTCGCTTGTATATTGGAGGCGTTCGTCAATCGTCAGGAGCAAATCGCCATTTTGAACAAATTGAACGAAATCGATGCGATTTTTGTGAAAGAGCTGCATGTAGTTGTTCGACATGAGTTGTGTGGTCGTCAGATTCTGCGGCACTCGCTCAAATGGCTGGGGGTTCTTTTGTTGGTCGAAATCGTGGGTATAGTCATTATGTTTTTAATGCAAAATCAATGGCTTTTCAAATATTGGGCTCTGTACGATGTCACTTACCACCTGTCTTCTTTGAGTTACCTTCAATTCGTCGTTTATATTCAGCTCGTTCGATTTCGGTTGAAGCTTATGAACGAACAACTGAAGCTATTAATGGACGCCGCAGATGGCTCCCAGTTTGAAAAATGCTTCGTCGTTGCAGAGGATGTGACAAAAGCAGACCGTCAACTCGATAGGTTAGTCATCATAAGAAAACTGCAGAGATGTCTTTACGAAGTTTCAAGCCTGATAAATCAGTGCCATCAATGGTCGCTTCCAGTCCACATCGCCAATGATTTCCTCGCGTTAATAAGTAATTACTATTGGTGTTTCGTTTTGTTGACCCATCCAACGGTTGAACAGTTGCTTTCCACGAGCATCGTCGTGATCTGGACCATCTCAAACATCATGCATATCTCTCTTTTGGCCCACAACTGCCATTTGAACGTCCTTGAAGTGAGTTTGATTGCCTTAGCCAAAAAGTGAAACAACTCACTCGAATTGTTTATTTCAGGCGAACAAAACTGCATCGAATTTGCATTCCGGTTGCTTCGTCACTGATCACGATCGATGGAATGCTTTTGCCAAGCACTTTATGCTGCAGTTGAGGCATTTCACATTCTCGTTCACGGCTAATGGGTTGTTCGATCTCAATTACACGCTGGCATTTTCGGTATGTCCTCAAAAGCATAAAGTAGCTATGTTGTCCTTCTAATTTGGGCATTGAATTTTGCAGATCATCGGAACGACGGCGACATATCTCATTATTCTGATACAATTCACTCTCTAACAAGATTTTTCGTCGTAAGCTTTAGGAAGTCGCTGATTGCTTTGAACCGTCCTTCCTCTTCACCAGCGAGGCGATTGATTGACGATCGTGCAGGAGAGCCTCGTCCCCTTTCAATTGTAGGTTCGAGTATAAATGGGTGTTTCCATCCCGGATCACTTAACCTTCATCAAAGTCATTATCTGAAACAAAAAGGAACATTGTGTGTTGAGGTTGCACTCCCGTTGTGGGAAGGCAAACCTCTAAATAAAAAACAAAAAACAAGATAGTTCAGATATTTTAATCAACATTTCCGATCGACACCGCACCATCAAGCATTTTCGAGTAGAGAACACATTCCCACCATTGTTAAAGTAAGGAGATAACAATCAGAGAAATCGTTGCGCAATCACGCAACCCACACACCTCAAACTTCCACCATTTTTGAAAATGAAGTCCAGTTTCCAAAATGGAATTAAACAAGTCGATACTGCCGATCATTCGTGCGTTCCAGCTGTTCGGTTTGAGTCCTTTTGCAATCGATTCAAAATCATATCGACCAATCGCCAAGAAACGATGCACAGCGTGGGCGATGTTCGTCATTTTCCTCGTTTCAGTTGCGTTCATTCACAGCTGCATCAAACCGGATTTGTACTCAAATACAGAAGATCCGGTCGTCCTCTCAATCGTAAACATCGTTACCATGGTTTGGGTGCGATTCGTTGGTCTCGCTTGTGTATTGGAGGCGTTTGTCAATCGTCGGAAGCAAATCGCGATTTTAAACAAACTGAACGAAATCGATGGGATTTTTGTGAAAGAGCTGCATGTGGTTGTTCGACATGAATTGTGTGGTCGTCAGATTCTGCGGCACTCGCTCAAATGGCTGGGGGCTCTTTTGCTGGTCGAAGCCACAGGTCTTGTAGTTATGTGCATCCTTCACGATCAATGGCTTCTCAGCTATTGGTCTCTGTACGTTGTCACATTCCACATGTCTTCTTTGAGCTACCTTCAATTCGTCGTTTATATTCAACTCGTTCGGTTTCGGTTGAAGCTTATGAACGAACAACTGAAGCTATTAATAAGCGCCGCAGGCTGCTTTCAGTTTGGAAAATGCTTCGTCGTTGGCAGTTCCACGGACCCGAACCGTCAATTCGATAAGTTTGTTATTATAAGCAAACTGCATAGATATCTTTACGAGGTTTCTATTTTGATAAGCCAGTGTCATCAATGGTCGCTTCCGGTCCACATCGCCAACGATTTCCTCTCGTTGGTGACCAACTCCTACTGGATGTTCCTCTGGTTGGCCGAGCCAACGGGTCAACAGTTGCTTTACTCGAGCTGCAACCTGCTCTGGAGTGGCATCAACATCATGCACATCTCTCTTTTGGCGCACAACTGCCATTTGACCGTCCTTCAAGTGAGTTTAATTGCCTTTGGCCAAATATGTAGTAAATCAACTGACTCGAATTGTTTGTTTCAGGCGAGCAAAACTGCATCGAATTTGCACTCCGGTACCTTTGTCACTCATCACAATCGATGGAATGCTTTTGCCAAGCACTTTATGCTTCAGTTGAGGCATTTCACATTCTCGTTCACGGCCAATGGATTGTTCAATCTCAATTACACGCTGGCATTTTCGGTATGTCCTCAAAAGTATCAAGTAGTTATGTTGTCCTTCTAATTTGGGCTTTGCATTTTGCAGATCATCGGAACGACGGCGACATATCTCATTATTCTGATACAATTTTCTCTGCAAAAAGATTCTTTGACGAAAGCTTTTATCAATGTTTTAATTACGTGAATTGAGTGAGAGTACGAGAGAATGAGTGAACAAGTGGAGACGGTTTGTAAATTTGAATCTCTTCTCCTGGAAAACGATCCGGGATGACATTCTTCTCACGCTTCTTTAGTCTCCTTTTTCCGAGAATTCGATTCGAAATGCCGTTCAATTCTGCAGAAAATCCGTCAAAATTTGTGTTGGAAATTCAGTGGAGTCCGAAAGGGAAATCAAAGTGGTTCCCGTTGAGTATAAAACGAAGAAACGCCCACTTCGACTGAGTGCAATGGTTCGAATACTTACTCGCTGTTTTGGGCGTTATTCCAGTTCAAGGGGAATCTGAGATTCCGAATCACCATCGCACCTCAAAAGCAATGAACACCTTCCGTTCCTCCTGAAATCCTCTAAAAGTAAAATCAAACCTCGCTCAAACTTAAATTTCAATAACTTCATTTTATTTGTTTTTTTTTTCTTCCAATTCGATATTACATAAAAACAAAGGAACTATATATGTCAGTCTTTTATTGCTAGAGAAAACGATTTCATACAAAAAATTGTTTCATTTCTTCGTGCTTCGTCGAAAAAAACGTGAAAAAACCGGTTTTCCCAAAAAAATAAAAATGTTTTTTTGGTGTCGGCATCATACCAAGCAAGTCATGTGTTCGCCTCAAAAAAAATAATCACAGGCTGACTTCACCGTTTCACATTGCTTGCATCAGCATGACATCGATTCTGTAACATCCGGAGCATCTCATCGCCGATGCGACAAGAATGCTTTCCGGAATTGTGTCTGTTTCAAATTCTATCGAAATTCTCGTGTTTCTGTCTGTAATCAATGTAATGTTGCTACTGCTGCGCGCGTGTCTTAAAAATAACCCTTCGCTCTGTCCAGATAAACGCACCTCGAGGCCAACGAATTATCGATCATTCGTCGGCGATCGAAATGAATTGCATGTCTGTGTTTCTCTTTAATCCGACTTGTTCACAAATCATAAGGTTGCTAGAACGCGCGAGGGTCAAGCACGAAGCTCGTTCCATCTCACCCCCTTTCTCGCCACTGTGCGTTCAACATCCCAATGATTTGTGGTCTGTCATCATTTTCGCAGAAAAAAAATTGCTTTTCAAATCTCATTACGAAATAAAAACATTGAAAAATCCTCTTACGTCGTCTAATTAATTACAAGAAATGACAAATTAAAATTGTTTATTTGTGTCGGTGTGGATGTGTGCGATTTCGCATATTCGATTCCGAAGAATTTTTATCTTGTCATCGAAATCAGGCTTTCGCATGTCGATTCATTTTGAATAGCTCTCGTGAATGTGTGTGTGTGGGTGTGTGTTGATGTGTCCATTAATGGATATGTGCCAATAAGTGTTTTTTCCATTTTTTTTTCAGTTTTTCTTTCTTTATTTTTTCTGTTTAAATTGACTGGGCGTAAAAATGATTGTTAAAAATATGTTGCTATTTATGCGAAAAAAAATACAAAAAAAAAATTATTAAAAAAATGCTATTGTTTTAAATTGATGTTTTCACAGTTTGGGTGTCGTCGCGATGCGTTTCCAACATGAGAGCACAAGGTGAACGATGTGGCGATCGTTCGTAATTTTATGGATGCGGTGAGATTGAGTTGAATAATTAACTGATTGGGAGTCAATCGGCAATCCGATTGCGATTGACCGATTGACTGATTGGCTATTGGCGGAACATTGTAATATAACTCCTGTGTGCCTTATGGCTTCGTCGATTGCTTTTACATAATGTAGCATTGTGCTCTCAACGGAATTGGCTCAGTAAAAACAACGCGTGGTGTCATTTCAAAATGGATTTTTATTGTTGGCTTCGGTGGTGGACATTCAACCAATT
>JANSTV010120374.1:0-18254 GCA_027564135.1 Lestremia cinerea
GAGAAAGAGGTGCATTTGGCCAACAGTGGAAAGCAACGTTCGAAAAAGGAGGCCTGTTTGAATACCAATCGGGCGGACACCAGCGGACACACACGGAAAATCCTCACCAAACTAGTCAACACAGAAAACAATAAGAAAGAATTGAAAAAGTAATGGCTGTGTGATTTGTCGTCCGGTGCTCGATGCCGCCCTTCTTGAGTCTGAAAAGGAACCACCGCAATCGTTTCATGGAATGCAACCGTCAGCCACGTATGCAATTTTCATTCATTATCAAAGTTTCACATTTTCCAGCAGTGCTCTGCGAATGGAATTGCCGATAATGTATGTCAATTGACATTCAATTTAATCTTTTCTTTCTCTCTTTTCATTAATTTTTCTTTGTTTATCATTTATTTCCTTATTTTCCTCGTTAAAATCATTTAGTTTTTAATTGTTCTTTTAATTCTCTAATTTGCTTGCGAATGCATCTAAGAATTTAGTCGTAAGAATATTCGCAATCATTTGATAAGACTTATTCTCTCCCTAATACGAAAACAAACAAAAAAAAAAAAAAAAAAAGATTCTCTTCGTTCTTGTTTCAATTTTGCCCTCATTTATGACAGAATGTGTTTGAAATGATTGTGAAATTACTTCTTTGTAAGAATTATGAATCTAATATATTTGAAGAAGAAGAAAAAAAACTTAAAGACTAATTTAAAAATAATAAAAAATAAGTAAAAAAAACTGAAATAAAATAAACTTAAATTGCGTTTGTTTACGTTTCGGCAAAATGCTGATCGGTTATCTGTGCGTTCATTGGCGATTAGGTAACCGTCAGGCGACCGTTATGGGAATGACAAATTGCGGAAATCACAAATCAATTCACTCTCATTGGTGAATTGTCCTCCGAGTGATGGAAGTCAAGAGCAAGTCAAGTGGACAACGGCAAAGATTCAGCCCTGCACGAAGTTCTAAGCAAAAATTGAATTCGCATTCAGTCAAGTTGAAAGCATTGAACATTGATTGCCATTCGAAAAGAATAACAAAAACAATGCCAATCGTCGGTTTATGTAATGATATTGGTTTCATGTGCTACGCGACCACCAACCGTGGGTTTGGCTCATTGCTAGTGGAACAGAACGCAAAGCGAAAACAAAACAAAAACAAAACAAAGAAAAAAAAACGAAGAAATGAACCAACGAACGGAAAAAAACAACTCCAAACGCACACAGCGAGCGATTGGAACGTACGTGCCATGAGGCAACGGCTTCAAACGGACGCGACCATTCTATTTTTATGATCGACACTGGCTGTCGTGTTTTGTTGTTTTCGAGGGGAGTCCAATCATGCGGCTTTTTCATCATTTGCGAATATGAACGAAATGCCAGCAATATTATTGTTTGGTTGACGTTCGTTTATCAAAACGTTTCCAGTCGATTCGGGATTTTTGTGGATGCGAATCAAAGAGAGATGCTTCTGGAAATTGCCTCGATCTTTATTGACTTTCGAGATATTCAATAAAGCTGTCATCGTTTATTTTCAGACTTTCTTATTTACTGACGGTCGGTTTGCAAATAGTCCATGTGTTGAGTGATTCAATAGATCCGAATGCTGTGACGGTTCTGTTGGTGATCATATGTGGCATTGTGTGGATCGTGTGGAACGTCACATACACAATTGAAGGCGAGCGAGCGCTGGACTGAAGAGGCTCCAAGTCTCGGCGCAGGGTTGGACAAAAAATTATGCTTTGTGGAAACTTATTTTCTGGATGCCCCAGGCGAACCCATCAGTTTTGAGGAATTGAAAGAATAATTTGACAAAAACGAAAACAACATTTATTTCAAGTAGGACGATTCGAAATGAAGTTCACTTTTAACCTTGAGTTTATGATGAATCGCAGAAAAGTAAAAATAATAATATTCCTTAAATTCTAATAATTATAACAACAAAAAAAGTCTGCAAGTCAGGTGAATGCACCAGCAGACGAAGAGGAAAAACCAACCGTTTCAACTCAGAATCGACGATTTGCCTTCGCCTTCTCTTTTCTCTGCAGCACCGCTCGAGCATCTTCTCTATTGATTCCGAGTCGATTGCGATTATTTTCACGGAATTGCAGCAATTCAGCCGGAATCAATGAAGCAGCCGATATCCTCTTGCGTTTCAACGCTTTAACGCCGTATTGAGTAGACGATCCTTCTACCGATAACGGTACAAATCCTCCAGAATTGTATTTGGTCCTCTTGCTCTTGGGAATGCTTTCGGAGTCGCTCTCCCCCATCGACTCAACGATCCACACTGGCTTTGGCAGCACGCGGACTGGCTCCTTGATTGTTGTTGCTTTGCGTTTCCGTTGCTGGACTGGAATGGATTGCTGTTTCAGGAGCTCGTTCTTCATGTTCAACGGGCGCACCTTGAAGCCAACCGGCTGTGGTGTTAGGGGTGTTTCCTTGAAACCAAATTTGGTTACCCGCGGCGGTGTAACCGATTCTTCTCTGAACGGTGTCTTCCGGCTCAAGATCTTTAACGTCTTTCGGGCTTTAGCGGGAACTTTCTCTTCGGTTGCGGTCGAGCTTGTATGCTCCTTCTTAACTTTCTTCTGGACCACAGCTGGCTCTGAGAGTTCACTCTCAGTGTAATCTGGAGCAATATTTTGAAGAGTTTGCAGAGTGCCCTCGAGAACTTTCTTAACCTTCTCCTCTTTCAGCTTGATTTTCTCCGTCTTGGCCTGGCGTATAAGTCTCTCTTGTTCCCTGATTTGTTCCTTGTTTTCCTCGATTTTCGCCCGAATTGCAAGTTTCTTCTCCTTTTTGAGCTTTTTCTTTTCCATTTTCTCCAGCACAAGTGGATCCTGGAAATTGAAATTGCGGAAAAATCTTGTGAAAATCGGTCTACTTCAAATGAAAAGCTGATACCCACCTCTACCTCGACCGTTTTGCTCTCAATCCTCGCCTGCTTTCGCTTGTTTGTGGATTCGATAATTTCGGCATTGCATCGATTCATAATGGCTTGTAGATCGATTGGAGCTACTGGAATGAGTGAGAAGTTGAATTAAATTGGGATCGTATCGATGAACATGTTCAAACTTACTTGAGCTGCCCGAGACATTGCTAATCTTCACTTCCGTAACAACAATTTCTAGATTGTTTGCCGATGAATCCGAATCCACTTCCATTTCCCGCTCGTTTTCTTCGCGAACTTTTGGTGTGCTGTTGTTTTGAGCCCAATGCCGATTGCCAAATAGCTTCGCTAGAGGCGTGTCAGCTGCCGCTGATTCACCAACCGATGGTGTTTTTAACTTGCTTTCGTTTGCTTTGTCCTCACTTTGAGAAGCATCTTCCGATTCCAGATCGATTGTAGATACAGACTTGCGCTTAGACTTATTCAATGGCGTCTGTGTTTTCTTTTCGACCATTTGCACTTGGCTGACGATTGATTCATTCATCGACCCGTCCAGGCTGTTTTTCTTGGATTTTCTTGACGCATTCAAAATCGAATCCTCCGCATTTTCTTCAGTTTGAACGTTTGAGTCTTTTCGCAATCGGTTCGATGCATTTAAAGAAACATTTGCATTTGATTTCCGAGAAGCATTCAACTTCGACTTGTTGATTGACTTTTCTTCAGGCTCTTCCTCTTCGGAGGAGTCTGGTGGCAAATCGCTCTCATCTAACATGCTCAGATGCAACGATTCCTGCAATTTCGTCTTTGACAGATTGATCTCGGAATTTGACGTGTTTTTAGGCGGTGAGTCATCAGCGAATGGTGAAGCATCTGAATCCCCATTAGTCGCAGCTTTGGTCAGAGACTTTCGCACCTGTAAGCTGATTGACTTACGGAGCGACTTCTCGTTCAAAACTTCCTTGTCAGAAGTTGCTGTTTTCGCTGTAATTTTCTCGATTTTTCCGGTCGCCTCCGCTGCATCGCCCATTGATCGTCGATTTGGTTTCGCATCGATCTTTGGCGTTACCAAACGCTCAATTCCTGACAAGCTAGTGCTGTGATCTGAATGAATCTTCTTTGGCTTAGTCACATCGTTCACCAAGGCTAAGGTCTCATTGCCGAAGGCCTGTTTCTTGTCACCTTCGGTCTTGGCATTGATTTCTTCATCATCAGACGTGTCGGACACTGTGGCGATTCTCTTGAATTTTTTCTCTTTACCCTTCGCTTTTTTCTTTGGAATATCGATTTTCGCTTCTTCATCGGACTCTTCTTCTTCGGCTGTTTCACTATCATTAACGAGGAAAGAGTTCTCAGAGTAATGGTCATCATCATCGCCGGAAAAATCAGTGTCATCCGATCCCAAGTCCTCGCCACGATCAGGAATCTCATTCTCGGCTATATATTTACGTTCGTCCTCATCCATCGAATCCTCATCCTCATCGACTTCCATCGCTTCATCATCAAGGAATGAATTTCTAGAAGCTTCTTCTTCTTCCTCGTCTTCGTTTTCTTCTTTTTCGCCATCGCTGTCGGCCGATAAGATCGTAAGGGATTTCTCCTTCACATTATTGGGCGATGGTTCTTCATCATCATCGCTGCTCTCCAACTTTGTAGCTTCCCAATTGTTGCGCGCTACCACGAACTCTTTCTTTCCAGCGCTTTCTGTCGGAGCGGCTCCACTGCTTTCGTTGCTAAAAGCACCGATTAAGAGTGAATTGGATGCCGTGCTCTTTACCGAAGAACTCCAGGATTCGGAGAATTGCAGCGATTTCTTTCGAACTAATTTCGACAGACTCGGTTCTGAAAAGAAATTTTTGAATCAGTAATTGTTTCGGCTGACAAGTAATGCACGAGGACTCACCTCCCATTGACTGGTTCTTCAAGCCAAGAGCTCTTCCACGATTTGCCAATTCAATCTCCTCGGCTCGAGGGAATGGTGTTGGAACGTGATTGATCGGAATTCTTGCTCGAACTGGCGTGCCAACGGCTTTCGGACTTTTAACTTGAACTCGATTGTTCTCAGCTTTATCTTCAGACGCAACAGCTGACTTCTCCTCCTTCGGCTCTCCGTTATTCTGGCCATTCACAACACTATCATCAGCGCCTTTTGCAGCAACATTTTCTGGGGAACCGTCTTTCTGCAGATCTGCAGGCTCTTCAACGCTCTCTTCCAAAAATTCCGCTTTGCTGGCCGATTTGTTCAAATCGCCGTTCTTTGATTTCGTCGAAACATTCAAAACCGACTCTTCGAACATGTTTTCGTCATCATTTGACACAGTCTCATCCTGCGACTTGTTGACCGAATCTTTGCGAGACCGTTGTGAATCATTCAATGAAACGTTGTTGGTGATTGACTTGCGTGGAGTATTCGATTTGGATTTATTCAACGTAACCTTGACTTCCTCTGCTTTCTCTTCCTGTTCGATGGGCACATCTTCCTCTGTGAAAGTCATTTTGACCGATTTTGGACTCTTCGCAGTTGATTTGTTTAACGGTGATTGCTCGACCGACGTTCGTGATGGAGTTCCAGAAGGGGTGCGGGTTGATTTATTTAACGGCGATGGGATGTGGTCCACAGACTTGGATGGTGTCTTTGCTGGAGTCCCATCCGGGTTTCGGCTTGATTTGTTCAACGGCGATTGGATGTTGTCCACAGGCTTGAATGGAGTTCCTGATGGAGTTCCAGACGGGGTGCGATTTGATTTGTTCAACGGCGATTGGGTTTTGTCCACAGACTTGGATGGTGTTTTCGTTGGAGTTCCAGACGGGGTTCGGCTTGATTTGTTTAACGGCGATTGTATATTGTCCACAGAATTGGATGGCGTTCCTGATGGATTTCCAGACGGAGCTCGATCTGGGGTTTTAACAGGCGTTCTTAATTTGACAGCCGAATTTGACTGAGGAAAGAGTCCCTTTAGCTTCGGTGATTGTAATGTAGAGATGGCTTCCTGACTCTTTGAAAGTTTCGGAGACGCAAGTTTTTCATTGAATCCTGAAAATTCTTCCGTAACATTGGACTCATTCAATTCACGCTTTGGCGTTCGGCTTTGGGTGTTTTTCGGACTAGCGTTGGATTGGCCTTTCGATTGATTCAAACTGAAATTGAAGATTTCCTCCGCAGTGGCATATTCTGCTGAGCTCACAGTTAAGCCAGCACCTTCATCAACGTCCATCGGCTCATCATCTTCCGGCTCAACTTTCAATGCAACGTTCTTTGCTGATTTTGGAGTTTCCCTTTCGACTTTCATTTCCTTCAAAAGGACAACTGGAGATTTGACCGCAGATGAAGAACTTTTCTCGTTTGTGAGAGTTCTTGGAACCTGCTCCTGCCCTCCAGCCTTAGGCGTCTCAAGAATTGTGTTTGACGTTCCGTTATCATGCGAAGAACCGGCAACTTTGGCCTCGAATGCATCGCTATCGACCACCTCCTCGATCGGGCTCTCCAAGACGTCAAACCTCTTGCTCAAACGGGCTGATGCTTTCTTGGCCACCGGTGTTTTTGCGTTCTCCTTGCTTGGCGTTTTCGTGTCTTTCATTGGCGTTAAGCGAGAACGAGTTGCCCGCAATGTCACAGTTGAAGTTGTGTCTTCGGATGTGATACTCGAGCGTCTGGTCACCCGGCGACCGACCGGTGATGAAGCGGCTGCGACATTTTCTTCGGTCAACAAAGACTTTGCACGACCACGTGAGGTCGGAGCACTTTTTGGACTCGAGGCATCACCGGCAATTTTCAACGCAGATGCTTTTAATTGGCGAAACGTTTTGGACGTGGTCTTGCTTTCATCTGAAGCATTTCCATCTGGAAAAAACGCAGAAAACCGCTTAGAAACAACCATATCATTGCACTGCACAATCGCTCACCTTTCTCTGAAATCGTCTTCAGGACTGGTGTTTTGGATGTTTTCTTCGGTGTTGTCGGGATTTCATCTTCACTTTGTTCCACTGACAAGCGACGACGGAGTGAGCGAGTCACTGAAAAGAAAAAAAAAATAACCATCAGTTTGGTTATTCGAAATCGCCACGTGTTTATCGAAATTACAAAGTATTTCCCGAAATCAGCATGAAATGCTCATAAGAGACAACTGGGAGGAGTCGTCACTTTGGAGACATTCGAAATTTTCATTTTTTCTGTTAAACCTCATCGTGAATGCCAGTTTGCTTCCGATACATCATTCAAAGTAATTTCCAATTGCTCAATTCCCATTTGATTTCCTCGAAAAATGTCAATTGAAAACAAATCGGAGGAATCAGAACACGAGCGCAAGCGGATGCGTTCCCAGAACAAACGAATTGAACAATGTAACAATGAAAAACCGTTATGTTCTGCGAATTTCGAAAATCACACCATCGCCACGCAATACTATCGCAATTCGTTGGCTGATAAAGGTTGAAAGCGGACTTACCTCTCACAGAAGATGTATCACCCTGATCAGACATTTAATAAACTTTCAATGGACACTTCGGATTAACAACAAAATTGGAGGAAAATTGATTGGAAGATATTTTA
Source organism: Lestremia cinerea (assembly GCA_027564135.1). Lineage (NCBI taxonomy): Eukaryota > Metazoa > Arthropoda > Insecta > Diptera > Cecidomyiidae > Lestremia > Lestremia cinerea. Next base: position 7,424 of record JANSTV010120374.1, read on the forward strand.
AATCAAATAAAAATTCACGATTCAAATAGCAAAACACATTTACAAGAAACACGTGCCGCCTTTGCGCGATCAACGAGCAATATGAAAATTGCCTCGGATGAGGCGAAGTGTCAATGTATTTGGCGCGGTTGGGACTAGTGTTGCCCAAAATTGGGATGGCGAACTTTGTACTAAAATTCAAATTGGAATCATTCAAAACGGTCTTTTCACATCGCTGTTGGGCTACAGAATGGATGGGATTGCATTCTTCAATTTTCTTCAAATGTTTTGGCTTTTCATTGCCATTGCTCGATTTTTGTCCCCGATCGATCCACTGGTTCGATTCAGGATTTCTTAAAAGGAAGCGGATAATGTTTAGCATATTTCCAGAAGGAGCGTTCAAAGAGAATACAGCTTATACGACAGAGAATGACTGTCCCCAAAAGACTTTCTGATCCACCGTGCTCAACCATTCTCTATTCTGATTTAAAAACGATCAAATACTCCGTCATTGACTTTCGGCCGAGCACAACCAATTCAACAAATGTTAATCTATTATCAAATGTTACAAAGCATTCCAGATGTACTAAAAATCATCGAATTCGACTCATGCTCATAACGTGAACGCCACCCAAAAGTATGTCATTGCATAACAACAACAACTCTTGACAGTTCAATATTCTTCCGAATCGACGGATGAACGACAGCAAATTCATCAAAAATCCATTTCTGCAATTGTGAATAAGAAGAAAATTGTAACAAAAATCATCGAATTCGTTTGAAATTTACTGTCGGGAAATGCTCGTTCAATTGACAGCAAGGTGAGTCACTCAGCAATTGTGAGCGCTGTGAACGAGTGCGTTGGTGAAAGTTAGATAATCGAAACACAAAAGCACTCAGCAATCTCATTCGTCTTAATCAATTCAATGGAATGAACAAACGCCTGCTGTCGTCGCAGCATTCATTTGTGCAAACGGCCACGGTGCCAGTGAATCACACTGAATCCATAAGTTTTGTCTCGAATAATCACCATTCAATACATTATCATTTATCAAACAGATTTTGAATGTCCGCTGAAAAATATTGAAGACGCAGCCCCAACCGAATGAAACGCAATGTCCACATCGATCGATGATAAAGCAACGGGAACGAAAATCGATGTGATTTTGCCAGATTTCGGAAGATTATTTTACGAACATAAGGCCGATTTGGTTTTTTGTAAACCACATTTGATGCCATTGAAATCAGTGACTTTGGAGAAATTGGAAAAAATGCAAAGGAATGCTCAAGAGCAATTGAAAGAGACCAGAGCCAAAACAGCCGCTAACAATCAGTTTTAAATGAGAATTCGCGTGAATTCAAATCAATCCAATCAAGAAACAATCAAGACGAGCATAAGTTAAAAATCATCGAGCTGAAATTGGAATTGGTCAAATTGATCAAATATAATGGCTTATCTCTTGGGGTTGTCTGTGATTGCTGCCCTCATCCTTGCGACGGTAGCATTGTTTCGCTACGGTAATGTTCAGCGGCAGCATCCCATCGTGACGTTGTCCGTTTTGACGGCATGGAGTTTTTCCTTTTTGATCGTCTTCACCATTCCACTGGACGTGACATCGGTGAGTGCCCCACACATCTCCTCTACGAGTTCGAATTCAAAATACTCCTTGTTCAAATCCTTGCAGACTGTTTACCGTCAATGCATTAGCGAGCATAACATCACCGCAGTCAATGCACCCAATTCAAACAACAGCGTAAGTTCGGCAGCCACTGATGAATGCCAGAAGCCATGGGGAATGGTTCCCGAACACATTTTCCCAAATTTATGGCGCATCATCTATTGGACATCGCAGTTTCTCACCTGGTTGATTATGCCGTTGATGCAATCGTATTTGAAGGCCGGTGATTTCACCATAAAAGGCAAATTGAAGGCAGCCTTGATCGACAATATCATTTATTATGGATCGTATCTGTTTATTTGTGGAGTTTTGTTGGTTTATATTGCATTGAAGCCGGGAGTGCATTTGGATTGGCAGAAATTGAAAGCAATCGCTTCTTCGGCTTCAAACACTTGGGGTTTGTTCCTGTTGGTGTTGCTGTTGGGTGAGTTCGAGTGGGGTGTGAGTGCACGTGGAAACAACCAGACTAATGAATTTCTCGTTTTCAGGTTACGCACTGGTTGAAGTGCCCCGAAGTTTGTGGAACAACTCGAAATCAGGATTCACATTGCAGCACGCCTACTTTAAATTGGCCAAACTGAGCACCGACAAAGCGGAAGCTGAGGAAAATGTAGACGACGTGCTTGAATCTTTGCATGCCGCCAGCCGAGCCGTTCCACATAGTCATGAGTTGCGTCCATGTGTTGAGACAATCCTTCGGAAAGTGCCGACCGAACTGATGGAACGTGCCGAACGCAACATGAGTCGCAGTGATGGTGGTTCGAATGCCATCGTCCCATCCGAGAAGGCATTGGTTCGCCTTCACAAGCAAGTTATCAAGTCACTGCAAACGCTGCAACGTACCGAGGCCCTTTGGAATGTTCAAGTGGCGAAGGTGTTGCATTTGGAGGATGTCGAAAGGAATATGATGTCGATGGATCGTCATTTCAAAACGGAGTTCCCAAAACAGCGAGGCAAACTTCATGAGATGCTCTACAATCCAACCCTCAACTGGTACTGGAACTGTTTGATCAGGCCGCCATTCCTTCGATCACTGGCCGTCGTCACTGCCACTCTCTCGCTAATGGTGGTTTGGAGCGAACTGACGTTCTTCTGTCGATCTCCAGTCTTGTCCATTTTCGCCAATGTCCTGAATGTCGCCAAGCGCAACTACGATTTCATGACCATCGAACTCTTCTCAATGGCCGTCCTGTGTTATCTCTGCTATTGCGCATATTCAACCGTGTTTCGCATCAAATTCCTGAATTTATATTATCTGGCGCCGCATCACCAGACCAACGAGCACAGTTTGATATTCAGTGGAATGTTGTTGTGTCGTTTGACGCCGCCGATGTGCTTGAATTTTCTTGGCCTCATCCACATGGACTCGCATATAATCAAGAAACGCGTCTCGGAAACTTGGTACACCCGAATCATGGGCCACATGGACGTGATTGGCATCATCTCGGATGGTTTCAACATTTACTTTCCGATGTGCATGCTGGCCTTTTGCCTGTTCACCTGGTTCAGTTTGGGCAGTCGAGCCTTGAACGCGCTCGGTTTCCAGCAGTTTATGTTGAATGAGTCGATTGCCGGGGAATTCGTGCAGGAGGGACGCGATGTGATCGCTCGGGAGAAGCGAAGACGCCAACGAGCCGAGGAGGCTATGAATCGACGCCGCGATCATTTGGCGATTCGAGGCAGTGGAAGTGTAACCACGAAATATCGTCAGGCTGGATCGTCAGTCGGCCCGGGTGATGGACTGTTGCGAGATGGAGGCACCCTCGATTACAGTACAAACAATCCAGAGCGGGACATGTCACGCAGCCTTTCGGACGAGATCAACGAACGATTCGGCATTAGTGCACAGGTCGAAGTCGGTTTCCGTGGCTACAATTACGAGGAATCCGACAGTGATGAGGTCGGCGGCGCTCATCGGAAAACCGTTTCAACGGCTGGTCCCCCCAGGGGCCTATTTGACGATGTCTAGTGCAATTTCTTAGTCGTGGTTGTGCTTGTTTGGCCACAAAAACACCCATTTGTTTGCCATTCTCAACACAGCAAATCAACTGTGCCACCTGCACGCACCTTCTTTGTCGCCAGCATCAGTTTGATCTCATTTGTGTTGTCTCATTAAATTCGACAAATTCTATCCCTCTTCTGGTTCCAGCTGTGTTTTCAAAATGAGTAATTTCTTGTCAAGTCAAATTATTACATTTTTTTTTTCAATTTTTTTGTTTTTCATTTGTAAGTAATTCTAAGAGCATTTCGATCGGTAGTAATATCGGTTTAGCAAATGAAGAGCATGAATAAAGATGTCGATAAATTCACGCATTCCCCAGTTTTAAAGCAAAAATATTTTGTATTTGTTTGTATTTAGATTTTCCAAAAAGGCAGAAACCTGATCAATCACAATTGTAACAAAATATGGAATCATAATCGAATCTATTGAATTGTAATTATTGCTTGAAAACAATAAATTTTTCAATTCTGAATATCCGGCTGTTTTCTTTGGTTTTGTTGCTTTGCGAAAGTCTGTTTCAAAATCAAGTGACTCGCAGTGAGAGGGCGCAGAGGTTCGGCAAATTCCCACTCCGATTGAAAATTTGGGTTAAAAAACACAACGCAATTCCAAATGCCAGATTCGTCTATTGTCTGGCGATGCACATTTCGGCAAACAGTTTGCCGTGGAATGCGTCGTATTTTAATTTCGCCAAAGATTTCGATTAATCAAACAATTATCAATTCCGCTGTGATTTTGCCAGCGGTCCATTCTCAGCCGTTTGTTGATGCTCAACAACAAAGAGAAAAACTGTTCATTTGGAGGAAAACAAAAACACCAAACAACAAATAACAAAGCAGAAAAACAAAATTGAGGCTTCAAAAATAAGAAAAATAATAATAGCAGAATTATACAAATTCTGTCATCAATACAATGTTGTTGTTATTGTTGTTGTTGTTTTGTTTTTATCGGCGGAGGTTCAATCTGGCGTTAATGTTGATTTCGAACGTTTTGCTCGTCCTCTCATTTCTTGTTTAGGAATAATTTTGATCCGATCCGAAACGCAACAACACCGGCGACATTGCGTCAACGTGGACAGTTGATTCTCATGCAATTTATTCATTGGATGTCATCATCTTCGCTGGAAATCATTTCATCAGCAATTTTGTTGTTCGTTTGCACTTGCAATGCAGGTGCATCCACAGAAACGTATTTTTTTGTTTTGTTTTTTTTTTTTTTTCAAAATTTGCTTATCGTTCTGTTTTGTTTGGTGTCGTCGCACCGATTAAAAGCAAAGTCGATATTTATTGCTTCGGTCGAATGACATTGGCCTAGGCCTTGGCCAGTGAGACGGTCCAGAGGGAAAGTACATCGGGTACCCTTTCAAGGGAACGACTTATCGAGGAAAGTGAGCACTTTATGACTTCTTGTTGCCGACGGATAGTTACCGCTATAATTACCGTTAGAGTGTTTCTGACTGAGATTCAGTGGCAGGTTGATTGGTTTGGTCGATTCCAAGATTTAAGCTCGATGACTTTTCGCAGGTAGAAAAACAACCAGCAGCATTTGTCGAGCAGGAGAGTTGAAACGCGAGAGGATTTTCCCCGAAGATGTCGTTAATGATCGCTTCGTTCGTCTGCAGCTTGATCGGCTTATCGTGCAAAAGCAAAGGGGTTAATAGAACCCGAAAAGAGAGCGATGAATTTTGGGGAAAAATTTGCCATCCTCTTACTGCCCTGGTCGATTTGGACTGATGACTTGCCGGCCAATGTTATAATCCCTCAATATTGGATTATCAATCGACGAAGACTCCGTATCTCATGCGGCAATATCAGGCGATTGTTACTTGCGTCAGCGCCCATAATAATTCATTTCATTTGTCTTTCAATCTGCTATTTGACTGTAATTCGCGCATCGATAAAAACCGCATCATTCGCATGACGTTGAAAGTTGAAGATCTCGAAAGCCTTGAACTAATCGAATGACTCAAGTCATTAAACTCGCGCTGTGGCGCTTGAAATGCTTAAAAAATCAGAAAGAAATATCAATGAGATTTTTCACCTTTCTTTTGATTATCTCAACCAGCCTTCACTCCACGCTCCAGCATAGTGATAAAACTGACCAAAACAATCTTTGTTTGGCACAATTCCATGATAATTTACGATGATTTTAAGCATTCGCATAAAATGTTAATATTTCTTCTTTCACATGCGAAATAACATCGTTTGTTGTTTATCCGTCTGGGCTGGATTTGCGACGGATTTTTTAGCGCGATTTCCAATTATTGCCGAAAACAGGCAACAGCGACAAACAAACGAAAAAAAAACAAACAAACAAACAAACAAACCTAGTATGGCCCGGCTAAGAAGGCGCGATAACAACGATAACAACAACAACGACAACAAAAAATCTGATCAAACAGCGAGTCAACGATCGACCGAGAGAACAATGGACGATCAATGACGTTACGGTAAAGATTGTCATGAATGCGAAACGATTCGATTGAATCGTGATTGGCGAAAATGAAATGGAAAAAGAGATTTCATGCACGGCTGTGTCATTCAAAACAAACTTTCAGCAGCGCTTTGGATTCAGCACGCTTGAGCCAAGGTCGTTGCTGTTACGGTTGCTGGTACTGTTGGATGAATCGACCGCTATGTGTCAATTTTTGATGCGCACTTTTCTCAAGCGTCAAGACGAGGTGTTTTTTACTGCTTACTCCTTCGTGCGTTACAACTCACTTCGATTGCGTGTTATATTGTTTGTTCTCGCCACCCGTAACGTCGTCTCATATTGACGTCCTATGAATCGCATCGGTTTTAATCTCAATTTTCTTTCTTGGAAATTGAAATGAATTTTCATGAAATTTCTTATCGAATTTGGATTCGTTCCGCATTAAATGGCAGAGTGCTTCGCCAGAAAAACCACATCTTTGGAAGTGACTGAGTCACTCTTCCAGAGTTGAGATTATCTCGATGAACTGAAAGGTCAATGGATTCCCTAGTGTTCTGTGCCATTCGTGACTCGTTTCTAGCTTGCGTTCAAGAAACTTGAAACTCAACAATGCGAATGCTATCGTTTATTTTCGGACGGTGCCAAAAATTACTGCCGAATTATTTGCTGTTTTCTTTTGGTTCAAAGTCAACGACGGCAACCAGTTGCAACACAATTTATCAACCAGTAAATGCAGTTGAGCCCAATTAGCATATGCCGACACAAGAAGCATTTCGCCGGGTAGAGTTCATCGGCAAAGCAATCGTTTCAGAAGGGGAGGAGCGTGTGAGAGAATTCTCAAAGGCAATCAGCACTGCGGTGGTGTCTGTGGAGAAAGTGCGCTTCTGGTCTCGTTAATTAGGTCAACATTTTCAGAACATAACGGTAAATCAAGTCTCATGACTCACCAGGCAGGTAGTCTAGGCCCCAGGTAGACAATGATATCGAAGCAAATGACCCATCCTTCTGATCCTCGACGATCCTTTACCCCCGCTCCATCTCACAGTCGTCTCGACGTCATCTCCTTCGTCGTCGTGAAAGCATGAACTAAAAATGACAATTGAAGTAGTCATCAGTCGTTTCAAAACTCCTCAATCGATAACACATCGGCGATAAGTGTTCTCAAGAGATTGTTATTTATTTCAAAGCGTTTTGAGTGACCAGCTGACCAGTGTTTGTTTACAATTCTCGTGTTTTTCACAAACAATTGTTTCATTTCAATCAAAATCCACGTGCAGTATCGACACTAGACACTGTCGCGTTCATGCGCATCAATAATTTCACCGTCATTCAGTATTTGCAACGGAATCAAGTGCATGTGAATCGCCACTAGCGATTTTCAAACTGCGAATGCGCCAACGGATTTTTGCTTCAACAAGAAATGACGCATTGATTTGAAAGAAATATCGTCTTCGTCCTCGCCGCCAGTCGACGTTGATCGTGTCGCGCTGCCGATGTGGTTGAAAAATCCAACGTAATTCTCAACGTCCGTATTATCGGTGAGTAATTGTGACTTTTGAGCTTGTGTTCGGAAATATCATGCATAAAGCGCCGCTTCATGGGAAAATCCGAACTTGCACGACGACTTTGGTGATTCTCTAAAGCGCCACTGCATGATGTGACGCTAACTGTCTTCACGGGAAACACACACTAATTACCATATATTTTTTTTGCTATTCCTTTTCAGTTGCTCTTTCTGCTTGTGTTCATTTCGTTGCGGCAGTGCAGTGTTTTTCAAATTTTTTTTGACCGAGTTACCGAATAACAAAACAAAACAAAAATTACCAACAAAGTGACCAATCATAGCCTGTGACAAACGACAATCATTTCGTGGCTCATTTTCAATTGAATTTCTTTTGACGCAACACACTCTCGATCATTACCTTAAAAAATTATTCATTTACGGAAACCGTAATAATCAACAACTTCACGGGAAACACACGTGGTTCATCACATAGTTTTAAAGGCTTGAAATATTCCCGTTTCGAAATCTTTTCTCGCAAAGTTCCGTAGTGCTTTCAGTGTTTCTCGTCTAGATATGCAAATTTTGTTGAAACAAGTGAATTCTCTATTCTGCTTACCTCAATTGAATACCAATCAAATTGCCAAAGTACACCTTGTGTTGCCATCGAATGATTCTGTTTTGAAAAACTTAAAATTTTTGAACAAAGACTTTGCTGAACGAATCGGCGCGAAAAATTACGACATTTCGGCTAAAATTACGTGACTGAAGTTCTCGTTTTGTGAAAGTTCAGAGTTTTCGAACAGAAATCTAAGTGAAAATGGGTTCAATATCCCCATGGGAAGCATACCCGATGCCGGTATCCATGCCGCTTCAAGTGGTTCCGGATAATTCATACATGATATCTACCATGACCTACGTGAATCCCTGCGAAGGGATCTACAGTTCTCAGGACGCCAGTCCCATCTACGAACAAGTCTACGATCACCAATGGTATTCATATCCGGAATCGATCGTTGACAATGTGCCTGAGGCCATAGAAACAACCGAATGGAATCTCAACGCCGCTGAGTACGTCCCAGGGCAGCAAGAAGACCAATTTATTGGAATCCAGTACTATTCGATCGAGGATCAATTAAAAAATATCGATTATTCGCGCACCACATCGTTATCACCGCCACCAACCTCATCAGCAACGGCAACTATCCATTACGAGCAGTATCAACGAGCGATGACAATGAATACTTTAACTGTTTACGGTAAGTCATTTTGTTCATTCAATTAAATCACTTTACTGCGCATGTATGCGTCAAATCCATCCGAAACGTGCCCATCAGTCTGTTGATTTATTCAATCGTTGTGTTATCATTGGTGTCACTACGAATCGTCATTAAGGTTTTTTTGTCGTGTGAATGTGACGATGAACGATTTCGTAACGTTTCATTCTTGCTGTTTAATTTTAAAATGGCATGTGTCTTGTTGGTTCATCAACAAACACAAAATTGAAAATGTGAAAACGTAAACAATTCTCTTGGTCATTTGTGGGGTACACGTGTGGACGGACACGTTGGATTGTTATGCATTGATGACAGCAGCCAATCAATTGATCAAATGTCGTTCGTAAACGGTTATGATGATGCGATCGTCTCGTGCGGGGGTGTGGACTGACCATCATCGATATTGATCATGGCTCGAGTCCATCTCAATGATTAATTCTGTTGGACAATATTTCGCTTTATTTTCGATAAAATATCCGGAATCGCGAAAGTGATTCATTCCAATCAAGGCGAAATCGATCAGACGAATTTGCCATTCCGGTGACTCATTGCAAAAATTCGCTGAGCCAATTGTTGTGAGACTTTTGCAATATCATTTCGCGAAATTTACTTTTTTCGGAAATTCTTGTCACTAATTGAAGACTCATGAGTCGTTGATTGGGAATCCTAGGCGGTCTCGTCGGATTTTCCTTTTATTTTTTCGTCAAATATACATTTCGATTGTAGACAAGCACGCCATTCAGCTGTTTGTTTTGAATGCGATTAGCGTTATATTTGCCCGTCGATTCATCAGCTGTGTGTTTTGTTATGTTGGCGCGAATGTTGCGTTGTCGCTACATCAGGCTTTCTCATTCGATTCTACGCGACGATCCATTTTCCAATTTTATAAGCGCGGTTGCGGCTTCGATAATGGAACAGCGCAATTTCGTTTCGATTAATCACTTTTTTTCTTGTTCAAATTTCTTCGGAGCGACTTTCAACTCGGTGCAGACAAAGCAGCGAAATATCGTAATCTTGAGTTGAATTTTGGGGATATCATAAGGTTGGCGGTGGGTTGAGGGTGTGTGCAGCGCCCTCTATAGGATCCGGAACTGCTCAAACCGACGTAAATAGCACTCGGAATAACCTCAATAATTCAGAAATATGCCTGCCTCAACAGCAGAATACAAAGCAGCAAACGAAAGAGAGAAATGTCTGATCCAAAGTCAAAACGTTGCGACGCATTTCATCTACCTCTTTGTCTGTTTATTTCGATGAAATTCATTTGAAATTTTTGAAATTCGAAATTTTGCGGCAAAGTTAAAAATAATTCGCCATGAAGCCGGCGAAAAGAAAGAATGGTGTGAAATTATGTGAACAATGTCCAATGGAGACAGAGAGAGATAGGGTGTGAGAAAGAGAGAGAGAGCAACTAAAGCCAAATTAAAATGTGTATTTGTCAAAGCCAAGTGGGGAATCTGTTTAGCAACGCTGCCAAAACCAAGATCACACACCGGTGATGAGCCAATCGCACAAAATTGACGAACATCTTGCGGAACGTCATTGCAAATTGAGCAATGGGCTGCTGTGCAAAAGGCCGATGTCAATAACTGATGAGATGATTCGATTGAAGTCGACAGCCTTTTCGAGGTTTCGGGGACACAACAACAACCAAGTCATTGGCTGAGGTCGAAGCACCCATTCCGGTGTCAAATATGTCCAATGTACTGTTTATATTATCCATTTGACTGTTTGTTCGACGGCGCGTCTTGCCGCTTGATGCCGAAGCACACCGAACACCCGATCACAACCGACACAATTCGCAATGAAATTTACGAAAAAGCGGCGGCTGCATCATTCGACAGAGACAGCCATCGGCTTGTTGAGTCATTTTTATTGTTGTAGTTTGGTTTCTTCGGGAATTCAAGCTTCAAGTCGATTATTGATGTGATCTTAGAAATATAACTGTATTTTGGGGTTT
>JANSTV010120485.1:0-18252 GCA_027564135.1 Lestremia cinerea
GGATTGGTGGCATGCGATGACCAAATCTTTTTCAAGATTCGCATCTTATCGTATTGCAGAAACTTCTCCACGTCAAAGTTGAATCCGAACGCTTTCAACAAATGCGCGCATTTCAGCGCTATAAACTTCTCACTGTTGACCATATCATCGTAGGAATGGTCGGTTTTGTTGTCGACGAACTTCATAAAACAGGCAATCACCTGCAGTTGCTTGCCTGTGTTTATTACGCTGCGAGACAAAGAAGATGGATTTTTGATTCTTGGAGGAGACACCGATGGTGGAGAACGCCACGACTCACCTGCCATCATCCGGGAATATGTGACTGAAGAGGAATTCCACAGAATGCTTCTGCTCCCAGCCCTTCAGGATGTAGTAGACGCGCTGAACCAAGTCATCGAAAATCTCTTCCGTTTCGTCGACTGAGATGTTCAGGTCGCCGCCGAAAGTATCATCGAGACCACCGTCTGAGTTTCCGTTTGACGTGAACGCCAGCCATTTTTCTAGCAATTCAATTTGGATGAAGTTCAAATCCAATTCATGAAGATCTGCAATCTCCTTCGCGATCTGTGAATTCATGCTGGAAATCAGTCTTCTGAACACAATCTACAGTCGGAACCAGAAAAAAACTCACCAGATTTATCTTGATTTTGTTATTCCCCTTGATAATGGACTCGTGGTGATACAGAGCCACAATCAGATTCTTCGGATGCTCCAACAGCTGATACAATTTGTCATCATCCAAACCGTACAAATGCAGCAAATGATGCACTTTGAAAATCGGGTATTTCCGTTTGATTTTTTGTACCATTTCGTACGCTCGAGGCATATCTCGGAGTGTGTCTTGGTGTTTCAAGGCAAACTTGTAGCATTCGTATGCGGCTTCGACTTGATCAGCGCCTTCCGGGGCCTCATTCGCAACGAAATATAGAATGAAGATGATTCGCTGCAAGTCTTGCATGCTCCGGATGAGATGCAGAACGGACTGCAAGAATGCATTGTTGGTCGGTTGCATGTGCCACACCTCGGCTGGTGTGCTGCTCTTATTCCCTTTGTATTGAGAAATGGAGTTTTTCACGGCCGACATGCAAAAGTAGTCCTGGTCTTGGTGGATCTCCTCCGCTGAAAATCGACCATTCATGCTTGCATGCAAACGTATCAGCGGGAACCATTGATCGCAGTTGTCAATGTTGATCTCCTGATCTGCAATTGAAATCAAACATCGTGAAATCTTTGGGAGAACCACGAGCCTCAATCAACTCACCCAAAATATTCTTCAGCGGTCCCATGACTAGCATTTGAATTGGAAATCGATACTTAGCGATTTTTGGCAACAACCCAAAGTCAGCCTGAGTTTTCAACCATCGATCTGTCTCTTCTTGACCGATGCGATTGCATCGCTTCGTGACCATTTTGTGTTTCAGGAACACAAGAATGTGACTCCACCATTCCATTCCGGTGGGCAGCTCATTGATTTCCTGCAGAATCTCGACCACACACTGATACAGCTCGTAGAAATACTCGTTCGCCTGATCGAGGAACTTGAGCAAAGACTTGGCCAGCAGTTTTGTGTCCGTCATTTGGTCCACGTAGGGCTTGCAAAGAGCCACAATCTTCTCAGTGGACGTCTTCAGGTTGATATGCTCTTTGCCCAAGACATCCGTTTGGACGTCGAAATCGATCTCTTGAATACTCAAAATCGTTATGATCTTGATTTGGAAAGAGGAAATGATCAAAATTTTTGAACGATCGCAACGCCCCTGCATCTTCCTACCTGCGTGGCCAATACTTTCTGGAAATTCCAAGTAAAATCGACACTCATCCTCTTCAGTAAGTTAACATCGACGATCTTATTGTACAAGTCTTGGAATAGTTGATCGTAGGACAGGATATAGAAATTGCCCGTTGACTTCAAGGTCGGGTCGATCTTGCACAATTCCGTGAAGTAAATATAGTTCAACCGTCTGAAAGTTTGCAGACCTTAATGAACGTCGTCCGGCCAACGATTCAAGCTACTTACGCATCGCGATCCCCAATGGTGCGATTCAGATTCCCGATGACAATGTCGTACTTTTCGACCAGGGTTAAATAATGAACCTTTGCCTGTCCAGTCTTGAGCTCTCTCTCCAAATAGCTGAGGCATCCCTCCGGATCGGGATCCGCTCGGAGAATCGGCAAAATGTCTGTGAAGGAAGCGGAATGTCAACAAGAAGGTGTTGTGGTCGGCGGATCACCTACAATTGAAATTGGGCTCCTTCTGTTGCAGCGCCGATCGAATTATCTTCTTGTTCCACTGGCAACGAGTGTCGTTTGCTATCAATAGTTTCGGACTCGTCGCTTGTTGACGACAAATGAACTGCATTATCTTGAACGCCATCGTATATTGTTTGATTTTGATCAGTTGATCCAACGATGAGAAGAGCTCGGAGCGACTGACCCTGAGGGAAGGCAAAAGCTGAATGACAACTGAATTCTTTGGATAAAACAAACACCAACGCACTTCAGAGACCCGAATCGGTCTGAAAAAGGTGCCACCAATGGCAGACCCCCCTCCAAAACCTTATCCATCAAGATGAGTGCCACGGACATGGCCTTCACGACATATTTCGGCTTCAAATCGATCACCGGTGAGTTGTTGGCTTCGTTGACTCGTTCGAAAATGGACAACGAGTCGCGTCGGTCGGCAGGTGTATGAGTCTTGCCCTTGTTGATGTCCTTGAGAATGCCTTCGATAACCTAAAAGCACACAGTTTTTAGTCGATTTCGCCTCGGATTCCGAGCCATGCACCTACGATATCATCCAATTCGACATCCTGCTGATTGAAATGGGCGATAGTCTCCAAATTGTAGCTGCTGTTGCCGATGCGCGCCCAATTAACCAACTCCTGAATATCTTCATGGAAATGAATATCAAGCTTTTGAGCCTCGATGAGCAGACGGAACGCCAGTGGGTATGACATCGGCACGTTTTCATAGTTGGCTGGAATTGAATGCAAACAGAACTATCAATTTGGGTGTTGAGTTGAAAGAGCTGGACTGGAATTACCATCCATCGCATGACACTGCTGAATCATCAGCAACCGGGCGAGATCAATAAAGTCTTGGCAGTTGTTCTTATCGGTGGTGCACAGTTCGTGAATCAATTTTGATATGGCGCACGTGAATGAGACGCTATTCAACTGCTTGCTGAGCTTCAATGCGATCTGCACGATGTTGACATCGAGGGCTTTGTGCAAGAGGTTCATCATGTTCCAAGCCTTTTGAACGAACTGACTGCGAAACTGCCCTAAATTCTTGATCAACGCCAAGAGACCGAGTTCCAACAAGTCATTGGTGTTGTGCGAGTCTGCCTTCGCAAAAGCATCATTCAGTCCGAAATGATTTCTTAAAATTTGCATTTTCTTCATCTCCTCAAACAGATGTCGGTCTGGGTTATCATTTTTGTCGCAAAGATAACTCATCAGCTCCATCAGATAGTCAAGTTGCTCATTGGAATTGTCGTCGTACTTGATCAAGGCGTAAGTGGTTCTCAGAGCAATATCGCAACACTCCTGCCGGTCCTTCGTGTTCAAGGACTCGATCAACTGAATCGATTTCTCCAAATGGCCGTCCGACACAAGAGTGCATATGGCATACGGATAGGCACTTCCTTTGATCGTCGAATCGAACTCTACCAGATCGTTGATGTCTTTGATCAGATCGGGCAGATTCAGTTTGACGATTCGATACGCGAGCTTCAAGTTGCTGCCGGTGGCGTTTTGGGGCCAGCCGTATTTCTCGCGCATCGTTTTGATCTTTTGCATTTTGTGCTCGGTGATAATCTCGGCCGCCAATGGGTGGCTCGACAGACCGCACTTGATCAACGGCTCGAGGGCGCTGGACCATGGCACCGGGGCTGCCTTCAAGATCTGGAGGGCACATTTCAGCTTTTCTTCCTCGTTGCGAATTAGGATTGCGCAGCTCGCCGAACGTTCTTGCCAGTTGCTGATGCCGTTCCGGCAACGAACCAAGTACTCGATGTATCTGACGATGGTGGGCAGGACACTCTTGACCCTCTCATTGAACATTGGAAACATGAAGTCGCTAATGAGGCTTTCCAGCTTTTTGATGTTGATTCGTTGCAGGGATTTGAATGCCGATTCTTCGATGGTGTCCTGGAAGCAATGGAATCGTTGACGGAAAGACGCTTCCGTGGGAGATCGACAGGGAACTCACCGTCATGTAGTTGTCAAAATTCAACTTCAGATTGTAACGGGCTTTCAGCACGCACAACTCCTCCAGAGCACTGACCAATTTCCCAATTTTCGAGATGTTCTGTTCGTGCTGCCGATTCGCATCTCTGAAATGACCGACGTTTAGACATGTGTGTGGAGAAATGCCACAGCGCCAACTTACGGAAACAAGTAGATGATGTTTGAGCAGATGTCCATAATGTTGTTGCTGAACTCCAGGCCGATCTCAGGGAATGTCGGTAAGATTTGGAACGAGTAGATCTTCTTGATGACCCATTCGGTGATGACGGACAAAGCGTTTGGGTGCATTTTGGAGACGACTGGCATATAATGTCGCAGCCATTGGATCACCGCGAAGGGTTCAGCATTCTTGGGCATTTTGTTCAAGACCTTGAAAATTGTCTTTTCTTTCAAGGCCGGTACAATGCTGGAAGCATGTCGACGGAATATCATACATGCAATCGACATGTCTGTATCGAAGAACTCCAAACAGTAGTATATGAGATTCGGATTACAAACGAACTCTTGCCATTTCAAATCGCTTTGGAATGCGTCGATCAGACGCAATGTTTCCAACCGGAGCATTTGGTCTTTCATCTCTACGAGATCTGTTTGATGATCCTGAACGAAGGAGGAAGCGTTAAATTTTGCAGCAACTTGACTAAGAATCCGTCCACTCACTTTGGGGTTGACATGGTCGATGAGAAACTGCAAGAGTTGCTTCATCACATCGCGATCGCGTATATCGATGGAACGTAATTGAAGTAAGATCTTGACATCTTCGATCATCCTGGCAACGTTCAAGAATTCTTGGAACTTCTCCTGAAGCAACGATGAATCCGTTTGACTGATGGACCTCAATTCAACCAGCATCGTTCTGGCTCTCGCAATGTAGACTGGTTGTAGGCTCAGGTTGAATTGAATGGCAAATTCCTGAAGAAAATTTGGCTTTTAGGTCAGTCCTTCAGTGCGAAATGGGAGAAATTTACCTCGGCTTGTTGTAAGCGCCCCTTCTCGATCAACGTGCTCAATCGATTTTCTGGTTGTGTTTCGGAAATCATCCGCATCAGAATTGCCTGTGGTATGCCCGAACTCTGTGTGTCACCGCATAAGAAGTAAATATTCACCGATGACTTTGGCTGGCTGATAAGCCAGGTGAATTCTGGCGTCGGCAGTTCAAACTTGCATTTCATGGCTGGAATATGATCCTTCGATTACTGTTTCCGCCTCATTGAGCACGAACCCAAGAAAACTCACATGGAAACTCAAGAATCCGCAATTTCCGTTCGTTCGGAACCGACGATTTGGTCAGCACCAAAACCTCCATTTTATCTTCATTGTCTTCGGTGGCGTGGATGTCGTCGATCAGCATGCCCGAAGTATTGTATTCAAACACTGTTTGGGTTAGTGGAGATAAATTCAGCAGTCTTCCACTGTTGGTCACCAACATTCTGAAAGATATCGGGACCTCTCTCATTGTAATGGATTGTAAATCAAAACCTTGAGCCTGGTCTTACATCATATGACGGAAGCAGTGAACGCTCTTGATGCCCTCAACCAATTTGCATCTGTTGCCGTTCTGGAAGTGGAGGAATCTGTCGCTAACGGCAATCCAATCCAGAGTGTAATCGCTGAAAAACACGCCGAACGAAAGGATTGGGAATGCTTGCTTGACCGGCGAAACGACCTCCAAGATAACGTTGTTCAGCAGAGTCTCATTCATTTCCATCGTGACATTTGCTTTGATGCTCATCATCGATTCCGACAGGTTTTGGTTGTCAATGTTCGATATTCTGAAAGGCGAGGCGATGTTGCATTTAGTAATTCCACGTCGATTTTCCAACAGAGAAATAGTGAGGGCTACCTGTACAACCGGCCGTTGAAGCACATCAAATAGTAGTCGCCATTGAGCTCACGGATCCCAATGAACGTCTTCCCACCGGTGTTGACGTTATCCGCCGCAATCGACAGATGGAATAACGTGATGCCTTTGCTGTGAATGCCATGAATATCTCCATCGGCTAGAGCGCAAATGATCAAGTTCCCATCGTGTGATACCGTCACACAGTCGATTTGCGATTCGAATGTCAAGTGGGCGAAGTTGCCAACATTATCTGTTTCGGATAATATCAGGCTCTTCTCAACTGCAATCACAATGCAATTATTTCCAAATGTGGCGGCCACTTGTGGCGATTCGGTGATCTTCGGAGTGGTTGTCGTTTCGAATGAGGTGCGAACATGCGGAAAGTTGAAAATTGCGATGACAATGACTTGCCGCCAAATGTTTGTTTATTCCTTCGAAATTATTTACCGTTTCTTCATTTGAAATCTTGAAAACTGAATTTATCGACAGTTTATTCTCGATGATGTCTTCTTCCGAAGACACCAATTCCACTTTTTCCCACATATCTTCCTTTGTTTTGTCCAAAAGGGTTGTTTTTAAACTGATCGCGGTTGGAGCTAACAATTGAATGTCAGAATCATTTTGAAAAGTTTACCCGACGAATTTTCGGATGAACATTCGCGCCATCTACTGGCTTAATCATCAATCAGGTCGGTTATTTTTTGGAATGTGCGAGTATTTTAGATGATACTTTCGTGAACGACTATCAACACTCGGTATAAATCTTTGATGATGAGCAGTGAGGGCAGGCTCTTCCAGAGCATGAAGAGGGCATCCTTTGAAGACAAAACGATTCGATAAGTGAAAGATTCTCGATCATCTCGCCTTACATTCAATTTCGTTCCGAAGCAAGCACTCCGTTCGGATGTCAACACAAACGAAACGCAACCAACTTCATGCACGACATTTGATGTGTCCGAAACGAATGGCATTTTCGCGAGATAAACTTTGGTGTCAAAAGAAAATATTTGATTATTTGATCATAAAACCAGTCAATCGTCAACAAAAACGGATTTCCATTAGGAACGTGATTGAAACAGCGAAATGGCCACAACACAGCAATTCTCGTTAAAGTGGACGAATTACACGAATCACATAACGAACGCTTTCGAAGTGCTGCGTTCAAAAGACGATTTATGCGATGTGACGCTTTGCTGTGAAAGGCAAAAAATTCGCGCACACAAAGTGCTGTTGTCGGCATGCAGTTCATACTTCAAGGAGATATTCAAAGAGAATCCGTGCCAGTACCCGGTGATTGTGTTCAAAAACGTGAAATATGACGATTTGCTGTCTATCGTGGCATACATGTACCAGGGCGAAGTGAATATCGAGCAAGATGCCCTTCCATCATTCCTCAGCACCGCCGAAATGCTGTCCGTTCAGGGGCTCGTCGAGGAGGACAACACCATCAGCAGTAACGCACCTAAATCTCCTCTGCCACCGCCGCCGTCACTAGTCGATCAACTGTCGCAACAATTACCGCCGCCATCACCTCAACAACCACCTGCCAAAAGCATCAAAGAGACGGCGCAAGCACATCAACAGAAATTCACAGTGGCCAAACAGCAGTCGATTCCGATGCTGAACAGTTCGAATGCTTCACAAATTGACCAGATCATTTACACGACCATCTCACAGAGTACTCCAACGGTGACGGGAGTCCAAGGTATGTTGGCGAGGTCGCTGGTCGCTATTGTCGATTGGTCTAATCGTTCTTCTTTCTCGCAGATGGGTTACCAGTCAAGAAGAAGCGGCGTTCATCGTCACAAGATGGATCATTCATCGAAAACGATGTCCAAGCGAATATCTCACTTCCTGAAATGCATGATGACGAAGATCGTGAGTATTTCCGCCAATCGAACGGGTGAATGAGACTCTCATTGTGGAAACCATGACGTTTCGATTCCAATACTGAGGTTTCTATCTCTACCAGTCGCCTGGTAGGAATGATTAACCTCACAGACCTCTGCCTTGAAACAGGCGAGCTGTCGTGGTAGTCCCATGAGCGCTCACCTCATTCGTTCTATTCCCGCTTCGACTCCACGCGCAAATTTTATTCATTCGTCGATTCGTTTGATTGCCCATTGCTCCGTTTAGATGCCGAATATTTGAAAGAGGAACCCGACAATGACATGTCTGATTACATTTCCGATGGCAAAACGTATCATCACGTCAATGATGACGAAGATCATATCGAAGTTTACGAGAGCAATTCACAAGGTGAAGGTACTATCAACCCCCGTTCATTAGCAGTATTGCAAGTCGGTTAATGTGAAACGTTCTTCTCATTTCCAGAAGACAAGCTATCGAGCACAGTGGGGAGGACACCACCAGAACTAGGTACGGCATCCAAGACGATACTTACGGTGGAATTTGTCATCATTTGGTGTCATTTCAGGTGGACTATTTTCAGGAGCTGGCATGGCAGCTGATGCTAAGCGGCTAGCAACTGGTCAAGGAGCGTCTGCCGGTATGTCGGATGTGCATTGTCTTGAGTTCGACGAGTATTTTTTCTAACTTGTTCTTCATCAATTACAGACACGTCGACGAGTAAATGGTCACAATGCCAATTCTGCAAGTTGGTCATAACAACGGTAAACCTTTGGCGACACATCCGAACTCAGCACACGGCTCAGCCACCACGTCAATGTGATCATTGCCAAAAAAAATTCAAAAACAAATACAGTTTGCGCGAGCATATACGCATTGCCCATGAACAGAAAGTATTGGGGGCGACATAGAGACCGATCCGCACAAGCACCAACTCAAACTCAACTGAATGATGTTTTCAAGGGGGATCTTCATTTTCTTAAGGGTAGGCTTCTCTTTTGGAATCAAGTCACGGTGAGCAAGCTATGAAAGAATTGACGTCACAGAATAATGCGGTTTTCGGCTGTCTGTGGCTTGAGTTCAAACTGCCCTGAAGTGCCCGATTCTTCGAAATTTCAAAATTGATGCACTTCCCGCCAGTATTCCAACGGTGATATGCTTGAGTCCATTTTCTGTATAGAAATATTGAAATTTCAAAGCATCGGGCACTTTAGAGAAGTTCGGGCTCGAGTTTCAGCCAAAAACCGCATGACTCTGTATCGCATGCTCTTGTATTTTCTGCTCACCGGGAGTTGATTGCAGGAGAAAACCCTATCCCAACTTAAGGGTAGGGTCTTGTGTTTTTAGTCATTAAATTGCCGTGCAGTGAGCGAAATGCACCCGAATCGAGTGAAATCAAATGGAAACCCAAGGGGACTTCATAGGCTCGTTCCCAATGCTTCGAAAAATTGGGATCGTTACCGTCTGGCAAGAAACCACGAAAACTTGCTTCTCGAAGCTCCTTTTTCTTCCCACTTGATTTCCCTTTGATTCGGTTGCGTCCAAAACCTACCCTTAAGCTTCGATCCAACTCAAACCAGAAAAGTATTTTCTTGCAAAATTTAAGTCGACCTTTGATCGGTCAATCGGAGTGGTTTGCGTTTCGGGCACAACAAGTAAGTGAAAAGTATTAATTGTGTCGAATAATGAATGATTATAATAATTGGCAATCAATTGGCGTTCGGGCTGTCGAATCGACAGTGTCGATGCGGCCGAAGTGAACACGTGACTTGACGTCGCTTCGAACAAATGTCGCCACCACGTTACACCAGTGACTCAACAAGAATTAAATGATTTCCAAGAAATGAATTCTATCCACGGTGCCGTCTGATTGATCAGCCATTTTCAAACCGGAAGCAGCTATTTTCATTTTACAAAGTAGATTTCAGTAATTTCAAGCAATACTCTGACTGCATTATTGTTTAAGTTATGGAGGGAATATTTTGTCATTTGTTTGTTACTCTAAGATGAATCTAGATTTAACTGAGTGATGTACAAAAGATGTATCAATCAATTCATTGATAATAAATTTTATAACGAAAGCTCCGTCGGCGTTGAATTCTTAGAAGCTTCCGAATCGACGGTCGTTTTTCAGACTCTTGATCTGGGCTCGACGCTGGAAGGTTATTGGAATTGTGAACTTCAATCTGTGAATAATACTGAGATCATCTCTCTCTTTTCAGACGGAAGGCTCTTCGAAGGACCCAAACGGAATCCACCAAGGGTGAAGGGGCATATTTGATTCCCCCCGCCGACCTAGAGTGACAGAGTACCCACCACACCAGACCCTTAAATTTAAGCTCATGCGACCATCTGCTGAATAAAATAAGTTTTCGGAATTGAAAAAGTCCTCGCCTTGCGTATTTCTTGTGACGATGTTGAATTGAAACGGCGCTTCGATTCCAGAGAGACTAATCATTTTGATGTGTTTGATTTGATTCCAGGGCTACCTCCTTTCTTGCAGAATCTAAGGTGCCACCAGTGTCGTAGAATATTCACTTCGATATCAGCTCGACGTCGGCATATGCAATCGAGGTAGGTCAATAGGGTTTGCTCCCCTCAATAGACTAACACACCTGCACCTCTTCCATTTCAGACACACTCAAATCAACGAAACCTTCTCGTGCAGCATTTGCGACAAGTCATTCAAGACGAAATGGTCGTTGGCAACTCACGCTTCACGCTTTCATCGCACTTGAGTTCACCCCTGGACAAAAACCTGACGACTTGAATTTGGATTTTACAGCAGTTGCTTTATTGCGCCCACAAAAAAACCTTTGGACCAATTCGACCGTCGTCCTCTCCAAATAAAGTGCACAATTTTCGACATGCGTGTTTCTTTTCATCTTCACACGAGTCCCGCTGCGATCCTGTCGGCTTCCTTCTCCTTCATAATGGTCAACTGTTTGTTGAGCAAAACGATTTTGGCCTCGTAGGTGCTTCGCAGATCCTGCAACGATTCCAACGTGAAGTCATACGGTGCTTGTCAACGACGATGGATGGCTCACCTTGAAAATATCCTGCTGGATTTTGAACTCACGCTGCAGATCGGCCTCCAATTGCTGCGACGTGTCCAGCTTCTTTTGGGTCAAAAGATAGCGATCCTTTTCGTTCTTCGCCTTCAGTTCGAGTGACTCGAAGCGCGAATGCAAGTGGTCACTCTCGATATTCCTCAAATTAAGCATGTCTTTGGTGATTTCGAGGACTTCCTTCGTGGCGACAATCTGGTTGTTCAACGCTTCCAGCTGTAGCTCTTGATTCTTGCAGATTTTTGTTTTCTCAAAAAGCAACTCTTTGGCTTTGACCAGCATGTCATCCTCTTCGCTTTTGCTCGCCTTCTTCCCTTTGACTCCGCTGATCGAAGCCAGCTCCTTGAGATTGTTCTCCAAATTGGCGTTCCGCTTGTTCAAATTCTCGTTTTCCTCCATTCGAATCTATTCAAATATCGATGCTTAGTTTCCCCCATCCGCCAAACCCACATCGCTGTCACTTACATGCAGTTGCTTTTCCAAACTCGAGATTTTATTGCGAACCATTTCGATGAACTTCACGCGATCATCCTCTAAAGCTTTGACTTTTTTCATCAAAACCAGCTCGCGTTGGGTGAATGGCGTTTCGCCGTTGGTTGATTCCTCGGAAGACATTCTTTGGTTGATTCGATTTTTCCGGAATTTTCCTTCCCAACTGAGGCTAGAATGTCAACACACGGACACGATAATAGTGAAATCGCCACTTCCCGATGCGCGAAAATGACGTGAAAAACTGAATCGACGTGAATTCAACACTCGATCGCGGAGCAATACGGCACATCGTGCGTTGCAATTCGGATTTATTTTTAAATTTTCGGCTTTCGTACGTAAATATAGAATGAGAGCGTGATGGAAAATGGGAGAGCGGAGAAACAACGAGAGCAATCCCGCTGTATGCAGCGGTGCGTCGTCTAGCTGCTGTTTTCCGCGGAGGTGTGTTGACTTCTGCTGCTGCGAATGATGCCCAGGTTGACGGGCCCTCCACCTGCGGACTGACACAATTCAAACTCGAGATTTGTACACTTTCAAAAGCATTTCTTTCTTTTTTTATTAATTTCATAATATAAATGATAATACAGTTCAATTGAAATGTGAAAAAATGTACGTTGTTCCGGCGAGAACAACCGCTTGTTCGCGTGTGCTGATGTGATTGTGAACGTGAGTTACAAAGAAAACGGCCGAGTGTTAATGAGTTCTCGAATGAACGTTTAATGCATCGGCTACATGCTCGCAAACTGCGCCACCAAACGACATCGCTTGGCGTGCAGAAAACAGAAAATTAAAAGGAACAAAAGAGAAGAGGGTGAATGACAAAGGTTGTAAAAATGAGAGGAGCTGCGGGCGATTGGAAAACCATTGCGGAATCAGTTTACAATTCGCCGCGAGCACGAGCATCGGCATAGTTTCGTGGATCCTTCTCCTCGGGATTGAGCTTGATCAAGTCGTCGATCCGAAGAATGGTGATTGCAGCTTCCGTGGCGAATTTCAATGACTTGATCTTCGACATGGCTGGTTCCAAAACGCCGGCTTTCTTGTTGTCACGCACTTCGCCCAGCAGCAAGTCCAAACCGACCCATTTCAGATTGGCATGATCGACTTTCGTTTGGCTGGAATTGTGATAGGCTCGCAGCTTGGCAACCAAGTCGGTGGCATCCTTGGCAGCATTAACAGCCAACGTCTTGGGGATGACCAACAGTGATTTGGCGAATTCAGCAATGGCCAACTGTTCGCGAGAGCTCAACGATGTAGCGAAATTTTCCAAATAGATCGAAAGAGCGGCTTCAACGCAACCACCACCCGCAACGACTTTCTTGCCTTCAAGCACCCGCTTGACGACGCACAACGAATCGTGAACAGAGCGTTCCATTTCATCACAGTAGAAGTCATTTGGTCCACGCAAGATGATCGATGCAGCTGTACGGGCCTTTGGACCTTTGATCAAAATCAGCTCGTCGTCGCTGATGACTTCCTGAACGACTTCGGCCGCTTCGCCGACATTGCTGGCATCAAAAGTCTCCTCGCCTTCCAAGTTGGTCAACGAAGTCAAGTAAGACGCTCCAGTCGCCTTAGCAATGCGTTTCAAGTCGGATTTCTTGACACGGCGCACGGCCATGGCACCGGATTCGACAAAGTACTTCAAGCACAAATCGTCAATGCCACCTGAACACAACACAACGTTGACGCCGGTGGACAGGATTTTCTCGATGCGCTCCTTTGTGATGTCCAACTCACGGGCACGGATTCCTTCCAACTTCTCCGGGTCGTTGATTAGAACCTGAACGCCCAACTTCATCTTGGTCTTTTGCAGTGAAAAGTCCAAACAGGCGATTTTCGCCTTGACGATCTTCTTGGGCATTTGTTGCGAGGCAACGGTGCAGTTGAGGGCGTAACCTTGAACCAAAAGGCTCTCTCGGGCTGATTTTCCATGAGCCTTCAGCACGTTAACAGCCTTGATTGGGTAGGCTGGGTTGCCTCTCGGGTCGAGAATCTTGATGGCCTTGGTGGCATCGACGACCATCTGGGCGAAGAACTGCGAATCGGCACCGATCAATTTCGAGCTCATTGAAGTCTTGGCCACATTGATCAAGGTTTCACGGTCCAACTCCTCAACTGGGGCTGTCAAATGCTCGGAAATGTATTTGCATGCCTCCTTGCAAGCCAAACGGTATCCGGAAATGATGGATGTTGGATGAATCTTCTGTTTGACCAACTCATCGGCATTCTTGAGAAGCTCAGCGGCCAAGATGACAACCGAGGTGGTGCCGTCACCGACTTCCTCATCTTGCAATTGAGCCAACTCCACCAAAACTCTGAAAAAGACACAACCAAATACGTTATTGACTGTTGAGTACGTCACTCGACGCGAATGACTCACTTGGCGGCTGGATGCTCAACATCCAAGAGCTTCAGAATGGTTGCGCCGTCATTTGTGATGGTCACATCGCCGATATCATCGACCATCATCTTGTCCAAACCGACTGGTCCCAGTGAGCTCTTCACGATGTTGGCAATCGAGGATGCTGCCATGACTGTTGGAAAAAATCGAATCAATTCCAGCTTTCCACTAAGCCCACCCATATGCGGCAATATAACCTCAATGTTCCGACAAAGGAACACCGAAATTTCAATGCCAACGACGGCAAAGCAACATGATTTTGAGTGTTCCGACCGGGAAACTCATCAAAGTCGCCGGGAAGTGCTATTTTCATTCGAAATGCCGTCCGAAAATTCGAATTTCGATGCGGTGACTTCACCGCGTGCAAATTTTGACTCGAGATGTATGACTCAAATGCACCGTCGCGGGGTGTTGTTTGTGCACCTGGTCACGTTTTCGGCAATTTTCCCCGAAATGACTTACCATTTTGAGTGCGCACGGGTTGGCCGGATGTACGCGATCCAGCAATAGATAGAGCACTTGCGATTGTGGACATTTTCAATAACAATTCATTCACGAAATTCCAAAAAAATTGTTTGAGAAAAACGAAGCACAACTTAGATCACGTTCTTTTTGTGTTGTTCGAGAAAGAACCGAATGTTGCCGTTCAGGTTGGCCACTGTGAATGTCAATGTTAGCTACGATTGAGCTACTCGACTGCGTTAAGCTCCATTCACAATGAATGAGGTTAGGTCGTTGGATTGGCGCTCAGCAACAGCGAAGTCGCTGCCAAAGAATTCTGACGAGGCCAAGGGAGATTCGAATCGGAACAATTGAACCAGCAAGTGCGAAAACGAATGAGAATGTTTTGTAAATCCCTTTAGTTTTGGTATCTTCGCCACAGTTGCTCAAATGACGAAGAGAATCCACTGAACTGAAAGTCAAACTGTCACTTGATAAATAAACTCTGCCGACACAATAACTTCTTACGTGTATTAGAACAGCTCGCATCGAGTAATTTTTATTGAAAAAGAAGTCATATTTTTGTTTGACAGGCGAATGCAACTCGCTACGTTCCTGTGATTCGTCGAGCGACCTGAGGATTAAATTGAAGGAAAATTCATCAGAAAGACACGCACACTACTCGAGCCGATGCAAAAATGGTGAAAAATAGCGGTAATCTATTGTGTGTGCTGGTCGCAGTACATTGCTTTGGCTTATCAGTGGTTCGTTCTGATATCCCACGTCCGCGAGGCGTAGCACCGGCAAAGGCGAGTTTGTATCCCGTCGGTGAGACATTCACCTGTTTTGATCGCCTGAAGACAATCAAATACACTCAAATTAACGACGACTACTGTGATTGTCCGGATGGCAGTGATGAACCGGGCACCAGTGCTTGTCCGAACGGTGTATTCCATTGCGTGAATGCCGGGCACAAAGCTGAAGACTTTCCCAGCTCCAGAGTCAACGATAACATTTGCGATTGTTGCGATGCCTCTGATGAGTACGCATCAAAGGTGCAGTGCGTGAACAACTGCAGTGAACTGGGGAAAGAGGAGAAACATCGAGAGAAGCAACGAGTCGAGCTGGCGAAGATAGGCAATCAGTTGCGTGCCGAACTCAGTGCCAAAGGAAAAGCTCAAAAGGAGGAGCAAAGACTGCGTCTGGATGAGTTGAAGAAATCGATCGGACAAGCGCAATCGCTGAAGGACGAACGAGAGTTGATCCGGAAAGATGCGGAAAGCTACGAAGCAGCCGCTTTGGAAGTTTACCGCGAGGTCCAATCCGTTGAAAAGGCAAAACGGGAAGAGCAACATGCGCATGAGAATCGTCGAGAAGCCGAAACGATTTTCGCCAAATACGATTCGAACGGCGATGGCGTTGTGGATGTCAAGGAAGTGCAAGTGCGAGTTGTGTTCGACCAAGATCGAGATGGCCAAGTGACGGTCGATGAAGCAAAGTACTTCTTGGACGACCACGAGCAAGTCGATCTCGAAACATTCATCACATTGTGCTGGCCCAAAATCAAACCGTTTTTGATGCTCGATTCGGGACTGTTCAAGCCACCGGCGAACATTGATGAGTTGCGCGACGACAAGAAGGCTTTCGAAGACATCGACGCCGCTGCTGACAGCGAATTAGCCGACTTGGAATTGGACGGCGATGATGAACACGATCAGGAACACGAACACGACGATGATGGCGAATACGAAGCGGAAGAGGAGGAAACCGGAGTTGGATCGGTGAGTGAAGCCATTTCCAGCTCAGAACAATTCATTCGAATGAATCCATTCGTTTCAGGTTGAACCAGTTGAGCCGCACCAAGAGCCAGAATACGATCCAGAGACCCAGCAGTTCATTTACCAAGCCAACGAGGCACGCAATCAATTCGCAGTTGCTGAACGTGAGTTGCGTGAGCTTGAAACCGAGTTGCAAAGGGTTGAGGAGTCTTTGAGCAAAGATTTTGGTCCGCACGAAGAGTACGCACCGTTGGAAGGACAATGCTTCAATTTCGAAGACCGCGAGTACGTTTACAAAGTGTGTCCCTTCGATCGGGCGACACAGCAGCCGAAACACGGCGGTTCGGAGACTAGGTACGTTCAATCGGCGAAAGACACTTACCGAAACTGACGTGCGGTTCTCTTCTCAGATTAGGAACGTGGGACCGCTGGGATGGCAAGCCAAACAAATACACGACGATGTTGTTCTCGAACGGCGCCGCCTGCTGGAATGGACCACAGCGAACAGCTGTGATAAACCTCGAGTGCGGACTTGAAACGAAGGTCACCTCTGTTTCGGAGCCGAATCGCTGCGAATACGTTTACCAAGTGGAAACCCCGGCGGCATGCTATGTCGCCGACAGCGGCAGCTCCGATGCTCACGACGAATTGTAGAACGTTTCACAGACACACACAAAATTGTTAACGACCAACGTATTTAGCGAATTTAACTCAAGCGGACTTCGAGACCGTCAACGGCTCAGCAGAAGAAGCAAAGAAAAGAGATCAAACAGAATCCGTTCTTGAGCTGTTTTTTGGTTACTGTTTTGTGGTTGTTACGACATTCATTTTCATCGGCGGTCACCAGCACGATTTGTCGCGAATTTTATTTTCGTTGTTTTCTTCTTGTTGTTAATTGTGATTCAAAATTCCAAAAAAAAAAAAACAAAACACAAATAATCATTCTTCGTTTGCACATCACCATTCAATTCATTCATTGTTCCAATATTCGATTTGTACGATCAACCGTCAGACCTCAATTGAAAACTATATCAGAGACTTTTGGAGTGTGTTTTTGTCGGCTCGTCACGTGCGACGATCCATTTGGAAATGAAAGAAACAACTTAGATTTGAATTGTACATTCCTGTAATTGATCATTCTGTGAATAAACAAACTTCATGAGAGTTGGAATAGTTATTGATTGGTTTGAGATCGCCTGTAGATGGCGAGGCAATTCTGTTTCGATTCCATATCGATGGTAGCCTCCAGGCGCCAGTAGGATTCGCCACCCTCTTCGAACTGAGGATCCATTGGTGTGGGGTCAGTTACGATGTTGAATCCTTCCCTCGGGCCAATGATCACCACAAACTGGCCCCGGTATGCCCTCACATAGTCCAGAAATGCCGTCCGATCGTTGAAGTAGCAGAACATCAAAGCGTAACTCTGCGGCACGTCACCAATGCACTGGTCTAAGAGCGAGGCCGTCGGTACTTTGACATCCGTGAAACGCAAGTCGATGAAAGTTCTCGGCGAATAGTTAGATTTCCACCAGGAGTGGTCCAATTCGATACCAACGACATCCAGCCGGGTTGAGGCGTTGATGAGCCATTCTAGCAGCCCCGAACCACAACCGATGCTCAAAATTTTCGAAACACCATTTTCTAAAAGCACTCTCTCGATTTGCTTCAAACACACCTCAGTTGGCCAAGCCCACAAAAAGCGCGACTTTTCTTCGATCGTGAACCGATCGTGAACCGATCGCTCAGATCCAAAATCTCCCTCCAACCGTCCGCTGAGGATAACTCAATCAAATTTTCTTCTAAATTCGGAGACATTTTCCCGCGAAGCGTTCAATTGAGTGTATTTTTCTAAACTGAAAGCGAGTTTGACCGTCGAGAAGATGATATCCGACAGATCGAAATGTTCGTTGGCACGGCTGCGACGTGACGCTGTTTGAAGGCTAGCGGCTCGTCATGTCGTTCAGGAGCTGTGCTGGGTGTTGACGTTGCTGTTTGATTTGGCAGGAAATCAAAATCAGAAGACCTCGCGATTGAATTGTGAAAACAACTGATTGGTTTTTGGTAGAATAACTTCAGGCATTGTGTGTTTGGTGCATTCGTAGCGACG
>JANSTV010120596.1:0-18242 GCA_027564135.1 Lestremia cinerea
TTGTTTCCTTTTTTTGGTGTTCCAGCGGTGGCTCGCGTTGGTGTGTCGTAGCTGGTGTTCCTTGATTGAGCCAACATGTCGAATTCATCGACATCCTTTCCAGATGATCCAGATTGAGCGGTTACACTGCTGATTTGTGACAGTTGTGATGTGGTTGTTCCGCCAGTGATTCCTGAAACGATCGTATTCCAATCAGAATTGAGCGGGATGCTTGTTGGAATCCTGCATAAGACTACCTAATCCGGAGAATTTGGATGATAAGCCACCTGGTGTCTGAGACACATCCTCGCTCAGATCGATCAAAGAGTCTTTTGGTTTGTCTGAAAGGAAAAGGGGATCATTTTGATGATTTCAGGCGAGACTCCTCATGTTTGTCGAACTCACCACCGTTCGATGCATTGGAAGGCACACCAAGAGCGGCACCCAAAATGGCCGATGGTGTTGTAGAGTTCTGTGGATCACGATTCTTTTCATATCGTTGATGACGCAAGAACAAATTGTTCAATTCATCATTCAAACGGAGCAACTCAGCAGTGATTTCATCGTGATTGATGCGTCCAATCAGTTCAACTATTCTGCCTTGCATTTCCCTGTTGAAATAAATTTGGCATTTAGCAATATTGCGGGCGCGAAACGAATCGATGGTTACTTACTTGCAAGTTTGACACAATTCATTGAGCAATTTGTAGTCGGCCGGATCTTCTTGGCCGGGCTTCAAAGCGGTCAGCATGTCACCCAAAATGGACATGTTCATCGTGACGATGTCCAATTCAGACTGGAGCTTGGCTATTTGCTCTGGTGTTGGAGCAACTGGGCCCGATGGAATGACCATTGCTGGGGAGCCTGGAGCTTGTGACACGTTATGTTGTGGCGATGTTGATAGGACAACCGGTGGTGATTTGTCCGAAGCTCCTTCTGGCACACTCTGGAATGAAATGCACGACGTCATTGCCATTTATTAGCAGATAAACTCGATCAACTTACCCGTTGTGGAGTGTAGATCGGTGCCATTGCATCCAAATCGGTGACTGGGAACTCGATGCCCTTGTTCTTCAGCTCGGAGTAAACCTGAACGACTCCCTGCAAATCAGGTTGGTTCCGGAATGCATCCGCCCATATTTGAATCAAATTCAACACTTTCTCCTGAACGATGGCCGGTGGATCATTCTTGGGTCCGATCAATTTGATCAAATCTTGAATGAACTCCTTGTTGGCGACCAACACATGAAATGCTTTGCCGCAATTTTTCACGCACGTCTCCAACACTGTCAATGTGTACATGATGACTGTGTAGTTCTTTCCAGCATTTTGCGTCAAACGTTTGCGAATCGCTTTCATTGCATCACGCGCTTGGTCAGATGATTCGTTGATCATGTCGCATATCTCCATGTTGAGAGCCCAATTCTCAGACGCCAAATTGGCATCAGTGGCTTGTTCTGAATCGAATGAAAGAGAGAGAGGGAGAAATGAAATAAACAAACAAGCATCAGATGAATTTCTATTATCTTGTTGCGCAATCAGCACATGGTTTCAGCCAGTCATGCGAAGGGTTGACGGATTCCATTTAAAAATAGACGAGAAATAACGGAATGGTCATTTATTATTCAACGAATTTCGCCTCGTGTGAGGTCATTCACTGGAATCGATAAGTTTACTTGGTCGGGTCGAAGTGGAAGTGATGGAAAATCATTTGGAAAAATTCATTCCGAAAAGTGTATTTGATTGTTCAGACAGGTTAGCGGAGACGTCAAACATTTTTAAAAATTCATGACACCGATGTCGATTCAAGCGGTGACGAATCGAGCGGCTTTTGTTTCGATTTTGGTTTGGCTAATTAGGCTCGTTCTCAACTGATGGCCTCACATCAAGTGATCAGAACATGCAATTCATTGCCGGACCGCTAACGGCGGCTGTCGCTGATTAATGGATTCATTGAGCTCTTTCCAACAATCAAACCATTCATTCCGAAATCAATTCCAATATTTGACAGTTAATTCATTCAATTCACCTCATTCGACAAGTAAATCGACTGAACGAGAAATTTCAACATTTTTCGGAAGAAAATTGAATTTTTTTTCTCTCTCGAAAATATTGACCGACATTCGCATTCAAATTGGACGTCATGGTATTTGTCACAATTAAATGTAAACAACAAAATCGTCATTGCGAAAGAAAGAAGGAAAAAACAAGAAAGAAAGACAAAAAAAAACACGCAAAGAGCACGAAGAAAAGAAAACGACTGAGAAATAACAATAAAATGAATAATAACGTTTCGCATGTTCACAAACTGGAACTGGAACGCAGACCAAGTCAAAGCCGCAGCCGCAGCCGAAGCAAAACCATATCAATAATGATCATAACGAATGCCTTTTTAACCGAGTTTCGTGCATATTCGACGGTGGATTCTCAAGTGCATAGAGGCAGAGCAAACGACGGGCCGCCGCATGAAACACAAAGTACAAGTGAACAAATGATAGACATTCGATCTGAGAAAGAGAAATGTTATTCCGAACAAACAGACACACATCGAAATTGTCGAACATTAACGTTGTAATTAGTCATCAAATGCGGTGTCATCGTCGATTGTTGATTGTTGACGCTTTTCGATCGCCACAAATGAATAGGATTACATCGATGACAAATCAATGTCGCACAAATAGTTTCGGCTCGGATTACCCGAACCATTGAACGATTATGACTATCGAAATCGTTGAATGCGAAAAAGAAGAAGAAGAAGAAGCAAGAAAACAAGTACAATCCAGCACGGACGGTGCTCATTCAGACATGACCATCGATATTGATAATTGAATTACGATCATTTCAAAGTATTTAAATGACTAAACACGAATGCGAAACAGCCGAATTGTCGAGCGGAAAACACAACACGAATCGACTTGATAAATCACACGGAATGAACAACAGCCAAATCGAATATTCAATGGGCTTGCACTTGTTATTCACAGGTGACGATGATAACGTATGATAATGTTCGCCATCTAATCTATATTTGATTGCTGTGTCTCGGCGCACACACATCGCGCGAACCGCACCGACATCGAATCGCCTGGCCCCAGGCAAATAGCACCCAAACATCCATTCCATTCCGTCAAATGAACGAATTACACTTTTTTTTTCTTCCTCCGTTTTTTTTTTCCATTCGATGCGAAAAGCAAAACGCAAATATGGCATGGCAATTTCTTGCGGCGGTGAGTCATAAATCGCATTTGAATTTGCGATATGCGATGGGGCAATGATGGAAATTCACGGGGACATATTAATGAATAAACACAATGAGTGGAGCAATCATGTATGAAAGTGGGAACGGGTCGAATGGCATGTCGTGACGGCTGAGTGGTGCCGTTGTGGATGTGTTGCCCGGACGATGGAGACATCTTATTCGGGTGGGCTATTCATCGTTTGACTAATTGCGACGATATTCCCGACAAAGACCATTCCAATTTGTCAACTATGACGATTGCGACGACGACGACGACAAGAGCAGCAGCAATTTATAATGATTTTCCATTCGCCACTGTATTGCACAGCAGCACCAAATTGGTTCAGAAAAATGCCAAGAAAAACCCCATTTTTTCACTGCGAAAAAAAAACAACATATTTTGCTCACCGATTCTTTGTCCAATTTGTGATGCAAATACATTGCCGACACCAAGTGCGCCCACATTGAAAAACGATGACATTTTTCCCAAAAAAAAGTTTTTGAAAAAAAAAACGCTCAACAATTATCTGATTCGATTCTTCCTTTGACACTGTTTGTTTGCTACGTCTTTATTTTGGAACAAATCTGTTTGCTCTGTTCTCCAAAGACAACTTTTCACCAATTTTTTCTTTCTTCTTCTAATGTTGATGTCAAAAAGTTTTGATTGTTTTTTCCTTCTCTTCTTTCGATTAAATTGTAAAACCTTTCAATTGAAACTGTGAACGGTTTCAAGCTGTCAAATATTGTGTCGCAATTGCAGACGGGGCAATTGTAGGGTTTCTCCCGTCGTTTCTGATACGACTCGATTTTTTCGACTCGCTGGAATAATGCCCTTGGCGGATTGAGATTTCCTGAGATTTCAGCGAATTTGAAAATTCTTCGCATCAAGAATTCTGTATGCTTCCGCTCGATTCGAATTGGAAATGTCCAACGAGTTATTTTGGTTGTGAATAGTGCGCATTTCTGTCGCACATATTGGACAGTTGGCAGCACTGCGTGAAAAATCAGAGCCAGCACCTCTAATAAAGTCGAAGTCTACTGTGGTTGTTCGTCTCAGAGACAGAAATTGAGATATTTTTGGTGAACAAGTCATAAGAAGAGAAAATGGCATACAATGCTGGCAAAACACCATTATTCCGAGCGTTAGCGGTAAGTGGAACGTATTTGCATTAGATTCATGGAATATCGCTTGTTGAAACATTTCTTTTCGGTCGAAATTCTTGCCGAGAGAGATGTTACGTAAACTCATTCCGTCGCTCATAACCCGATATGTTGAAGTGTTCGCGACGGAAAACAGTGCTGGATTTTAATCGATTTGTGTTTCAGGCTCGTGGATTTGCTGCCCAAGCCCAAGCAAATACAAAGGTCAGCGGAGCTGAGGTCCATACAACAACTTTACCAAATAAACTGGTCGTTGCCTCCGTTGATAATGGAGATGCGTTAAGCAGTGTTACTGTTGCTTTCCGGTTGGTGTATTTGACAACTGTCAAATCAATGATCTTTTCTTCAAATTGAAAATTTCTATCGAATTTTTACTAACGACTTGCTTTTCTTGCTTTTCTCATCCAAAAAGGGCCGGTTCTCGGTACGAGACATACGACAACTTCGGCATCAATCATGTAATCCGCAGGTCCACTGGTTACGCAAATAAGAAATCAACCAATTTCGTGGTGGTCCGCGGCGTGCAACGTGCTGGTGGCGATTTGGTTTGCTCAACCGACCGTGAAATTGTCTCATATAACCTCGAAATCCCACGCGAAGGCTTGGAATCTGGCCTGAAGCATCTGCAAGACATTTCAGCTCATAAAGAGTTCAAGCCATGGGAACTCAGTGACCTTTTCGAAGATATCGAAGAAGATTTGCATCGTGTTCCACCTCAGGCCCGCGCTGTTGATCTGTTACATCGTGCCGCCTTCCGCACCGAATTGGGAAATTCCTTGTTCCTTCCGAAGCACAAATTGCATAACTTATCAGCGGGACAATTGCAAGCATATGTCGCTAAGAATTTCGCAACATCCCGTGCGGCCATCGTCGGTGTTGGCGTTGATCATCAACAGTTGGTGGGCTTCGCCAAAGCGTTCAACTTGGAAACTGGTTCCGGTGACAGTGCCCCATCAACATACGTTGCTGGTGAGCAGCGTGAAGATGCTGCCAGCGGCCTTGCTCATGTAGCTGTTGCTACTCAAGGAGCATCGCTTGCCAATCAAAAGGAGGCTTTGGCTTTCGCCGTTTTGCAACATGTCGCCAGCGAGGCTAACTGGAACTCAACCAAAGGTGCTGTTGGCCAAGTCGTGGCTGCCGCCGCCGGAAACACCCCAGTCGATTTCAGTGCATTAAATGTCTCGTACAGTGACAACGGTTTGTTCGGTTTCATCGTCAGCACTGAAGCTTCTCATGCTGGAAAGGTAGAGCTCGAATGTTCGAATGCGTGCTGGACAACCACGACTAACGGTTTCTCTTTTCCAGGCTGTTGGAGCTGCTATTAAGGCTTTCAAAACAGGATCAGTGTCCTCAAATGATGTCAACCGCGCAAAGGAACAATTGAAAAACGCCGCCTTGAGTCAATGGGGGACATCAAGTGGCCTAGTTTCCGACATTGCGACCCAGGCTGTGTTAACCGGCGCTGTGCAAACTGGATCCGAGCTTGCTGCTGCTATTGATGCCGTTACGGTGGCTGATGTAAACGCTGTACGTTGCTTTTCTACTCTTCGCACGTCTCCCTTCAATTGCGCAAAATCTTATGAAATTCTCCTTTCGTTTCAGGCCGCCAAGAAAGTTGCATCCGGTAAATGGTCTATTGGTGCCGTGGGCAACCTCAGCACCGTGCCATACGTTAACCAGCTCTAGATTCTGTCATCAACTTGTTATTTTTTTTGGTTTTATAAAAGAAATATTGAATCCAAACCCAACATTAAATTGTAATGAAAATGTCATTTGAAATCAGTAAATGCAAATAAATACAACTAACGGTAAATCCAAAACCAACATGTAGATGCAATTGAAACGATTATGCGGATTTTTATTCACATTGCCTCATCCATTTGTTCATTCAATGGCGCTGACGGCCACAAACCCCCCTTTCCCCTCGCCTTGCGTTGCTCGATTGTCAAATTCATGCACTGCTCGAATGCGAATGAAGTTGTCGACAATTGTATTGAAACGTCAGGCATTAAAACAAAAATCGCAAAATCATTGTAAGTTTCATTGTTTTAGAATTCCGTCGAGCAAGTACGAATCGAAACTGAATAAATTTTGGAAAATTTCAGATCATTAAAACGTTCTACGGGAGATTCAACCAAAATGCCACAAGAAAATCTTGAAGAGGCCGGCTTGGAGAAAAACCCAAACTTGGAATTGGCTCAATGCAAGTTTCTGTTGACGCTGCCCGAACACAAGAATGACAAAACCTTGGTCGACAAGTTAATGCAGGCCATAAAAGCCGAGAGCATGGCCTTATGGTACGAGGAAGTGTGCAAAGAGCTGGGTTGGCCCGTTGACCAGGCCTTGTTGAGTTCCATGAAAAATGTGAACAAGCAGAAAGTGGATGAATTGGACGCGGCCATTGAAGATGCCGAGCAGAATTTGGGTGAAGGTGAGGTGCGTGAAGCGAACCTGAAAAAGTCTGAGTATTTATGCCGAATTGGTGACAAAGATGGAGCCATAACTGCCTTCCGCAAAACATACGAGAAAACAGTATCGCTCGGCCATCGTTTGGACATCGTTTTCCACAACATTCGCATTGGCTTGTTCTACTTGGATCACGATTTGATCACGCGCAACATCGAAAAGGCAAAAACGCTCATCGAGGAGGGCGGCGACTGGGATCGTCGCAACCGTTTGAAGGTCTATCAAGGCGTTTACAGCATTGCGATTCGAGACTTTAAGAGCGCCGCCAATTTCTTCTTGGACACCGTCAGCACTTTCACCTCCTACGAATTAATGGACTATGTGACATTCGTGCGATACACGGTTTATGTTTCGATCATAAGTTTGCCACGCAACGAGTTGCGGGACAAAGTGGTCAAAGGCTCTGAAATTCAGGAGGTTCTGCATTCGTTGCCCGACGTCAAGGCGTATTTGTTCTCGTTGTACAATTGCCAATATGCCGAGTTCTTCAAGGAATTGGCCAAAGTGGAAGCCAATCTTGGCCAAGACTACTTAGTTTATCCGCATTATCGTTTCTACACCCGGGAAATGCGAATCATCGCCTACACTCAACTGTTGGACTCGTACCGATCGCTCACTTTGCAATACATGGCCGATGCATTCGGTGTTTCCATCGAATATATCGATGCCGAACTATCGCGATTCATTGCCGCCGGGCGTTTGCATTGTAAAGTTGATCGCGTTGGAAAGATCGTCGAGACCAATCGTCCGGACAATAAGAATTGTCAATATCAATCGACCATCAAACAGGGCGACTTGCTGCTGAATCGCATTCAAAAACTGAGTCGTGTCATTAACATTTAAGTTAACAATTCATCACTTTTTATTTAATTCGTAGAATTTTTCAACAATTTAATTTTCTTGTGTTTCGGTCGATGTTTGCATTTTCTTCATTAAAAAAAAT
Organism: Lestremia cinerea; assembly: GCA_027564135.1. NCBI lineage: Eukaryota > Metazoa > Arthropoda > Insecta > Diptera > Cecidomyiidae > Lestremia > Lestremia cinerea. The sequence goes on from JANSTV010120596.1 coordinate 7,788, forward strand.
ATACCAATCTGCTTTGATTATTTTCAATTTAACAATTTATTACAAAAGCTCATTGAACGTCAGCGGAAGAGAGTTCAGTGGAACCGCACAATGACTGCTGATTGTTTGATCGATGTTGTTGGAAGGTTCGATGTTTCTCTAAACCCCTTCGAAGAGCACCTCCCGATTCGATCGAAAAAGGTTCTGCTTTGCCGATTTTGTTTCTCAAAAACTGCTAGCACTTTTACCTCCCACCAATTGCTGGACTCTGTGAGATTCTTCCCATATGCCTCTTAGGCCTATTTCTTAAAGATACAGATTATGCCCCCGTCTGCCCTTTCGGGGTCAAAATGAGGAATCACTTTTCCTCATCACCACTGCATCCAAATTGAAAGACTCGCTCGTTTCTCATTTTACTAGAAATATATATTTGCTTCTGATGAGCAGATTACCATATAACAATATTTATCGATAATGACGACTTGTTGGTCATCCTGTGATTAAATTACATAAATTTCCATTAAAAAAAATTGAATTTGGGATTTTAAAAACGACACGCATTTGAAAATGAAAATGCATGAACAATTGTGAATTCCAGCGTAGTTAGTTCCTCGTCAACCGACTACACCGCAGACTGGACGATGGCGAATGTCTCTAAAGCAGCGCCAGAACAACGATTGCGACAAACAAAACGATGATGACCAACCAGTAGCACTTGGTTGAATCACTCTGCGTTATGACGCCAACATGACGGGTCTCGCTGTTGATGCGGGAATTGGTGTTCTCCATAGTCACTGCCAAATCATCCAGAATATCTGAAAGGATCGTCAGTCAGAACCGCCCGAGCTTGGAGATCGAAAGAGTCATACCATTTTGAACATCGACCTCATCGCCAATTTGCAAAGCCAGATTCTTCTGGCGAGCTATCACCTTGGACAGAGCTTCCAAGCCCTCATTCTGATTGTCAAGGATTCGGTTCTGTTGTTTCCTCAAGTCCTGCACACTGTGGCTGGCCGTTCGACTGACGATCGGCTCATCATCACCGTCATCATCCTCCCAGATATTTCCAGAATACGAAGATGAATGAAACAAGTCGGCTCGACTCGAATCACCCGGAGCATTTGTGAATTGTGTTTGTAAATGAACACATTTAGATTGCAGCGTTTCGATTTGTCGCTGACGTCGTTCGGCTTCTTCAACCGTTCTGAAAATGGTTTCAATTGAATTGCATTATTCGGGATCGATGAACATTTGGCCATTGGGTCTTACATTGAACCTCGAGTCGATGATTGTTCAATATTTTTGCCCAACTGTTGCAATTCCGATGTGAATTGTTTGAGTTTGAAGCGAATACCTGTCAGTGTGATGGAATATTTGTTTTTGAATGCTACACAAAAGCTGATCACCACCCATATTTACCTCCAGATAATCTTGAATATTCCGTCGATAAGCGTGGCTCACGATTGCGCAGAACGATTTGTTCCTGAATGTCTCGACTCAATCGCTCGCATGCATCGTACTCGGTAATCCTGCAATTGAACAAATGATTCATAATAAGACCTTCTTACAAAGTGGGCAGCGTCGATGTGACCAGAGATCGATAAAGACGAAATCCCTCACAAGGTCACTGCTGATAATCAAAATCTAATTTTTTTTTTCCTTTATTTGAATCGAAGTCGCACAAGTGCGACTCTAGTTCAATCGTCGTGCGCCGGAATTCATTGAAGAATTACCATGTGTCCAAATCCACCAGAGACATTTTCGCGAAAACCAAATTCCACAAATATTTCCTTCAAAACTTTTGCAACTGAACGCGAATAACATAAACATCAATTGAATTCGACTGTTTTGTCTTTTCTGAATTTCAATTAACCCCAATGACAGCTCAAACAAACGAACATGTCAATGGGAATTCCAGTGCTTGGAAATTAATTCACCACACTCAGCCTGAAATGCGACTAAGCGATGCTTTATTGAGCGATCAGCGGATTCGATTGCTTTATGACCGCTCAGTGGTTTAAAATGGTCCTCCGTAGCTGGTCCATAACACGAAGAGTTTCGAGAAATATGAGCCGGAACTAGAGCGAGAACCATTCGCAGATCGAATCCCACTACGACGATTCAAAGGAATTCAACAATCGGCAGGCATTGAACGTCGTCCGGTGTGGTGATTATGGTGAACATTGTGGCTGAGGTGAAATGAATCATATACGCGAAAATCTTTCAGCTCTATCATTCCAGTCGGTGTGAATCGGCCATTCATGAAACAAATTTTATGTCGTCAATGTTTTTTTAGTCTTTTTTTGACATTCCAGCACTTTGAGGTATTTAATTCACAAAGTGATCAGATTTTTCGTAAATTAACCATCAAACATTGTGAAAAATCGAATGAAAATGCTATAATGTGCAAAGAAATTGCAAGAAAAGTGTTTAATATTGAAATTGTGAAGAAATTTCATAAGATTTTGTGGTGAAAGTGCGAATATCGTTGTGTCGTCAATTTCATTGGCAAACAACAAAGGAAGGAAAAACCAGCCGAGTAGCAGGTTGCGTATTGTACAAGTTTCGCGTAATCAAACAACAAGATTATTCTTGGATTAATATCAACCATCTGAACAAACGTCACGTAAATCAAAGGTGATTTTTCTCAGTTTTAATCCAATTGAATGGGTCGATGGATGTTTGTGTGTTTGACTGTGTGTGAGCGTGGGTACGGTGGTCGATTACGGTTGCGATGGTTTGAGTGTATTCTGTTCAATATTGTTGCTAAATAAATATGTTCTCATTGTGATATATTCACCGATATTCGCATGCTTGGTCAATTTTTTTCCTCTGCATTTCAATTTGAGCTGCGAGACAAGAAAACATTGTGCAAGCAGATCATAATTGAACGCGTAGCTGTAATTGAATTGGGTTGAGCAACAATGCTTCTTCGAAACAGATGCGAATCTCGAGCCATCAGTCAATTGTAACTGCGATGACCATGACATTATTTCGTTTTATTCTCTTTTCCTCGACGATGACGAAAGTTGCTCAAAATTTTCCAGTTCCAAAATTCACTAAAATCCATGAGTGCATTAACAAGAATTGTATCACACTCGCCCACGGGCTGCGATAAAAACGTTTAAAAACCAAAATACATCTATGGAAATGAGCGAATGTTGGGCAACAGAAAGAGATAGAGAGAGAGTGAGGAAGGCAGAGAGAGGAAAGCGCGATATAAGAAATGAGCAACAGCCCTCTGCGACACGGTCTCATTATCCTTCGTAGAATTGTTTATTAATATTTGACATCACCATGAATGTTTCATAATGAAAATGCTACGCACTTTTCCCATTTCCACCATTTCACGGTTTCGTCAATTATTATCGGGTGATGATTCGTTTTTGTTATTTGAATGATATCTTTCCATGTTTGAATACGCAACTTTGAAAATGCATTAAATTTATAGGTGCGACTGATTTGGCTCCCTCCGCACCTTAGCACCCCCGCATCCACACACACGCCGCCACCACCACCCATACACAAACACATGCATGACCGTATGAGACAGGACATGTACTATATGGGTGGTGTTTGTGTGTGTGTGTGTGTGTGTTTGAAACATATGGATTATTTGTTTGCCATTTATTTTCATTCTACGAAATGTTGTCTTTGATTTTCCCAATGAAGCTCAACGGTGGAAAAGTTCGAAAGAAAAAAATGCATGAAAAATGCACGGGCGTTTTTTTTTTCGATCGACCAATATGGTTAGGTGACGTGCAACAGCCACATCAAATCAATTTTGTAATCAAACTTTACAAATTAATTTGTTTTTCTTCTTCTTCTTTTTCTGCATTCGCGATTGTCCGAATCTTTGACGATACACTTTCTAGCGGTTTCAATTTTCGCATTAAATTCTGCATTGAATGAATTGAATGAGTTTTCTATTTTGGAGCGGCTCCATCATTCTTGCCATATGCCCAATCGCTTCTGTGCGTTGCTCGCGCGCGTGTTCGCACAGAATCAAACTTAACGGATTCACCTCGCATACCGTTACCGTTGCCATTAACCAAAATGAAATCCTAGAAAAAAGCAAATTGCGAATTTCACAGCCATGGAAACGAGAGAGCGATCAATGAAAGGCACTTTTTTCGTCTTTCGCATGCGGTTGCTGCTCTTCACTTGAAAAACTCCAAACTGCGTCTGTATTTACATAACAATGGAACGACTGTTTCCAGTTTTATTCAACGATGCAATTGAATGTGGTTTTCGGTGAACTCGTTTGTTTCCTTTCTTCACGAATACCTGCCTGACTGGGCTTATGTCATCATCAAAACAATAATAACATCGAAACGTAATGACCAATAATTATCGTGCCAGCGAAATTCATCATCAATGTTGAAAAATACGTTTGCCAGTTTGGTTTGGTCAAAAAGTGGGAAAATGACCGTTTGATCGAACGAACCACCATTATCGACCGGATTTAGATCGAAAATTTAACATATTTTTATTTCCATCTTTTTTTCAGATAAAACATGTCGATGCATTCAGAGGATAATGCAACAGCTTCGACGACGGCGTCCAGTGTATTGTCGAGCGTGACCACAGAATCAATTTCAGCGGCCGTATTGGGCATAGATCCATTAAGCCACGTCGGCGATGGTATATTTTTGCAGACAAAATCAGCGAAAGGCATTGCAGGCATATGTGTTTGGGTAGCGCTATTTATAACATGCCAACAGGTAAATGACAGATTGGGTTACATCACTAAATTGACATTTTGATGTTTGCTTGCTATTCGTTATGCCCCGGTGGTTTGACGGAACATTATTGAAATGAAAAGCTTCCCGGCAAACAGTGAGGCCCCCCCGCCGATATTCATCAAATCGATTTCGGCGGCACACACATTCCTTTGACGCATTCACCGAGCGATTGGTTCGGGGCTCACAGCACTCGATCGGATGCGATAACAAATCGCCTAATTGCTCAGTGTATTCCACACCAATCGCTGCTATCGCTAAACCGATGCCTTGCTATTCGCGCGACGACAGCCAATACCGAAGCCGACACCGATAAGATACGGGATATAATTGCGTTGTCTAACGGTGAAGCCAGAAATTTCATAGAATTAATGAACGTCAAAACAGCTGGGGTTTTTTTATTTGGTTGCTATTTCGTCGATTCATCGTTCAGTACGTCGGAGCCAATTAGAAATGGGGGGTTTTTCCGATGGTTTTTCTCATTCGCGATGTGACAAACAAATCACGGTCGATTTGTCGTACAATGAACGCTGATTATTACTCGATTATTCGATGGAGAAATTACTCAACCAGGAAATGATCAAATTTTTGTGCGTTCGACGAATTTCGTTGCGAAAAAAATAGAAATGAAAAATTGTTCATACATAATTGATGCAATCCACTGCGAGCGGTCACGTTGCACTTGTTTCCGTTTCGAATGTATGTTGACGACGCGTTTCTGGGAATTGTCCTCTCATTCAGGGATTGGCGGTGGCCGCAAAACACTGCCAATTCTGTTGTTCTGTTCTCTGCAGAACACCAACAGCTTAGTTGCCATCAACAAACCAACTAGAACGGTAATCGAATTCATTCTTCTCAACAATTGCGAGATTCTAAAAGAATTTTCCGCAAACATCTGGAAATGAGAGTCAACAGCGAGGAAACATTTCGCCACCAATTTTGAATTCATTAACAATAATCAAGTCGTCAATTCGAAGGTTCGAATAGACTCATACTTTTGTTACGGTTTTACGAGCGTTAATACCGCAATCGCATCGTAAAGCCCAGCTAGCAAACAAACACCATCGTTTCAATGCTGCGCGCCATCGAACCACCATTTTCACTCCACCATCGCTCTGTCAACCGAAATTAATACATTTTCCACGACGAACATTGTCTTAGCTAATTGTTATTAATATCTGTTGTCGTTGCGATGACTATTTATGTTTCGGGCATTAGGCCACGATGGAAACAGACCAAATGTCGGCATTATGAATGAATGTCATGCAGCAGAGCAGTCGAGCAGCGTCATCAAATGAATGGAAAATAAACATTTGTACACAAAAAAAAAAAACAAGAAAAAACAACAAATGACAGACTGCTGAATTGATATTTATTCAAATCCAGTTGAGCAAATGTCGATTGACTTGGTTTTGCACAAAACGTGCTTTTGGCAAAGCCTTAGAAACGCAAACGAAACGACAAAATTTTTGCGCGAAAAACCACTCTGGCCACCTTTGGCATGTGTAACATATGGACGGATCTGCTTTCGTTTGCAATGTTTCGTCCAATTCCGGACTTGATTTGTCCGTCTGGTTCGTTTGGTGTGCTGTCATTGGTGGAAATTCCGGCTATTTTTAACAGAAAATTCATGGAAAAAAAATTGATTAATTACGCAGATGCCGCACCTGTGTCTGTCCTCCACGCGCCCCATCCCGAAACACGGAAAAGGTCTTGATTTCTCGTCGTCGCATTTGTCGGCTAATTAAAGTGAAATTTTCGAAAGAGCCATTCGATTGGCATCATTGCATTTGCAAAGCTCTGTTCGCGTCATTGAAGATGCCGTTCAAGAATTCGTGACGTGCTGCTTTGGAATCGGCTTCACCATGATTGAGTCATGTTCGGCTCGACGCTGAAGAGAGAGATAACATTTCGCTGCGGTAAATTTCAATTCCATTTCGTGTACACACGGAACATTAGACCGGCTGACGTCACTTGATGAACACAATGGATCGACCAGGGCCACAACGAAACAGCGTTCCGCCGAAAAGAAATCCACAACTGCGTCTGTGTCGACCGTCGAACGTTGCTGTGTGCTCGCTGTGCGGTTCACCTTGAAGCAGATTGCGTGCAGATGTGTTTGTGTGCGTCAATCGAATTGCTGATCGATTTGATTTTCTCAAATTTCTAAATGATCTCAATTTGGCAAAACACTTTTTCGACGGTGTTTGTTTGCCGATTCAAACATTGACCCTGATGCAAGAACTCGACAAATTTGTTTTCGTTTCAGAGTTTTTGTTTTTTCGGAATTTGTTGTTGTTTTTTTCTTGTCGAACGCGTCAAAGACGCTGATGTTTCGATCATTGTTTTTTTTTCTTCTCTGTTTTCGAAGCGAATACACGTTCGTTGCGCTGTCCATGACCTTTACGAGTAAATTCGTTCGCTTTGGCTTATGCGTTCATTGCTCGTCCAAACGCTTGGAATTTGCGTTCGATTAGTGTTGTTCTGGTTGCGCTGGTTCGGCCGAACAAAGCTCATTGTCTTTTGGAGTCAAACACGTTCCTGCTGACGTTTTAATGCGATGATTGATTTCGATGGTGTGTGCTAGGAGCTCTCTTTGGGCTTCCGTGAAGTGGTCCATCAAGAACACTTGACAGGCCTGGAGAACGCTGAATTCAACCCTTCCGACTTTCCCCACGAGCTTTTCGATGTCAAGTACACACTCGTTTCGTTTCGGTCATTCATTTCGCAGAATGTGCAGCCGATTCAACAGGTCATTGAATCAACAGCAATAAATTTCTTCAAATGATTATTTAAGTCCATCGCACGTGACTCAAATCGATACAAAAGCCAACGATTCGAATGCGAATGAATGTTTCAGCCAACGTATCGGTTCGGCTTGCTGATTTGGCGAGCGTGTATGACGCCGTAACACTCGCTATCGATAACAATCAATAAATCAATCATCATTGCTATTCTGTGTCGGAATGGAATGTGCTTGCATTAAACATGTGCGTTTGTTTATCGTTTTTGTATTCGTTTGCTCGCTAGATCTACCAACACCTTCGATGGTACACGAATCCACAGGAGCAGAGATGGATCGTTCGGATATTGTTCATTGTACCGATTTATGCAACATATTCCTGGATCAGTTTGTTATTCTTCAATTCGGAAAGTGTTTACATATATTTTTTTACCGTTCGAGATTGTTATGAAGGTACGTTCTACCGTTCCCATTTTAATTGACCAGCTGATGCTAACGTGACTCTCTGGCGGCTCTCTTTCAGCTTTTGTAATATACAATTTCTTGTCGCTGTGCTATGAGTACTTGGGTGGCGAAGGGAATATCATGTCCGAAATTCGAGGCAAACCAATCAAGTCGAACTGCCTCTACGGAACATGCTGTTTGGCTGGTGAGTTTTCAAGAATTGTTGGTTCGATGCTGGAGCAGGTGTTTTCATTGCGACAATTCGACTTTCAGGCAAAACTTACACGATTGGATTCTTGAGATTCTGCAAGCAAGCGACCTTGCAGTTTTGCCTGGTGAAACCATTGGTTGCTTTCATCATCATTTTCTTGCAAGCCTTTGGTCATTACCACGATGGTGATTGGAGGTAAGTGACGGTCATATTTCATCCACGAAACCGTTCATTGTAAACCATCGTCGTCTCCACTTTCAGTGCCAACGGTGGATACATTTACATAACAATCCTGTACAACATCTCGGTGTCCTTGGCCTTGTACGGATTGTACTTATTCTACTTTGCCACCAGAGATTTGCTAACACCATTTGATCCGGTCCTGAAATTTTGCACCGTGAAATCGGTCATTTTCTTATCGTTTTGGCAAGGTTCGTCTTTTGGCCGTCTAACGTGTTTTCGTTTCCACATTTAAATCCCATTCATTCTACTCTTGGCAAATCGAATAGGTGTCGGCTTGGCTATTTTGGAAAAGGCTCAAGTCATTTCGCCCATTGTTGATAGCACCGGAGCTACAACGTCGGCCGGTACGGTGTCTGCTGGATATCAGAATTTCTTCATTTGCCTTGAAATGTTGTTTGCTGCGATCGCCTTACGTTATGCATTCCCCTATCAGGTGAGCTAATCGGTCCTCGATTGGGTCGTTCTGAGAATAACTTGTGACTTTTGCCATAGATTTACGCCCAAACTGGCATGACTGATGTACATGGACGTTCGGTTACCATGCAATCCATTTCCAGCAGCTTGAAGGTGAGTTTTTGTTTTATTCAGAAGTGCTTGTTCCCTCAAACGCAAATGCTAAACGATCATTTCCATCAGGAAACAATGAATCCCAAGGATATCATGACCGATGCGATTCACAATTTCCATCCACAATACCAACAATACACGCAATACAGCTCAGGTATGTAATCGACAAGATGACTTATTCTTTTGTTTGTTCTTTGCTTATTTTTCAATTGAATGATCTTGATCGTGCTTGTTTGTATAAATAATATTCTTAGTGCACGTCCACTGTGTGTTTGTATGTGTGCGCGTGTGTGTATGTGTGTAGAAATGCTTTCATCTCAAACGATTCTCATCACTTTATCACTACTAGGCAGCTGCCGTTCACATTTCTCGTACTCAAACACTGGATTCCCCGTCGAAAGGGAATTTCATTTCAAAACACAACTCGATTCAATTCATTTCATGACCGGCGAAAGGCATCCATTTCGGGGGCGATGAGTAAATATGCTTTTCGAACGTTTGTTTTGTCCCGAAAATGATTTGGCACCGCACAATTGCGTCACATCAGATTCACCAATTTTTGCCTATTCACAACGCCATTAAAACCAGTCACATGCACAATTTTCGACGTCGTTCAAATTCGACCGAAATTTACAGCCAACCACAAAATTATTGCTAATTCTTTGTGTGTCTCTTATGTTTCGTATCTCTCGTCTTGGTTTCAATGCCGTGAGTCATTGTGCATAAACGTAAACAAAACAATTGCATCAATTGTGCCGAACAATAATAATCATTCAGCAATAATTTTTCTTCTCTCGTTAGCGGTTAAATGGCCAGCCTAATTATCAAAAGGCATTGTGAGCAATTGGAAGGAGATGAATATTATCTTTCGAATTTTTTTCTGATGAGCATAAAAAATACCAAAAATTTTTAGAACAAGAAGCGAGAACAAAATTTTAAACAACATTTTTGAGAAATAATTCCAAGAATGAATCACACAGAAAAAGCATTAAATGTTTGAAAATCACAAAAAAAAAAAAATAATACCAAAAAATAGACAAAAAAAAATGATTGTCAACTGACAAACGGATTTAGTGAGCAAATTTAATGTAATGTTTTTGTGTGAAAAACTCGTAGTTTTTACGACAGAATTTTTAAATTATTTGAAAAAAAAAAAAACAATTGTCATGTAATTGGCTCTGCCTCAAAGCTTGGTCACATCACCGAACAAAATTGCAAGCTAGCTTTACGTTTTCACCATTTTCCACTCTGATGAGATCCGAACGCGAATCAAGTCCTACATCCTGCATGCACAGATTCCAATACACACACGAGTAAGGCCAGAGAGCCCCCTGGCGCTCCCCTACGCTCCGCAAATATGACTTCCCAATGATTTTCAAGGACATCCAAATGCATTAACAAACTGGTGTCGGTCTTCGATATTTCGCCTCTTTGACTAACCTCCTCGACGACAGAAGATCAGAAAACGAACCGCAAGCAAGCACTCACTGCTTCATCGCGATCCCGTTGGAATTCTGTCAACAAAT
>JANSTV010120707.1:0-18213 GCA_027564135.1 Lestremia cinerea
CCAGCCGATCCGGATGTTTGTCGATGGTCCGTTTGGCCGGAAACAGCTAGCGTCATCTCGGTCATACCGTAGCCTTGACGAACGCACTCCACTCCAACACGGTCTCTTACACTCTGCTCCAATTCCTTGCTTAAAGGGGCGGCTCCGCACCAAATCACCTTTAGGCTCGACAAGTCGTACTTTTCCACCAGAGGACTCTTGGATAAGAACAGCATCAACGGCGGCACAAAAAACGCTGTGTTCGTCTTGTAGGTCTGTGAATTGAAAACAATTGTTGAGTGGATATTTTCCTGGATGCGCCCCAAATCCTCACCTCAATGCACCGCAAACAGTTCACTTCATCGAATTTCGGAAGAAATACCGTTCTGTAGCATCGCAGCAGCGTAACTGTCAACATAGTACAGCCGAAGGCATGAAACCACGGAATGACAATCAGATTGATGGGATACGATGCGACAGCGTCTTCCTGTTTTCGAGGTCGCACACTGCAAGTGAAGACCATCAACACCTCCTGCCGTCTGATCGACCATGTTGAACTTACTGATTTTGTCGATCGGCAACCAGCAAGTTGTATTGCGTCAACTGGACTCCCTTTGGCAGTCCCGTTGTGCCTGATGAGCACAAAATCAACGATACATTATCGCGTAGATTTTGCGGTTCACATTCGAACTCTTCTGTGTTCACTGGAAAGGCCTCCAGAGTGTGATAAAGCAGCACTGCAGCTCCATCAATAGCGGCTGGGTTCCCGTCGCCATCAATCAAAATGACTTGCTCTATGAATCGGTTCTGTTTCTGGACGTTGGTGATTTTTTTGAAATTGCTCCGCGACACCAACATTATCTTCGGTTTTGATAGATTGATCGCGTGGTGAAGTTCACCTGAAAGGGAGGACGATTAAACTAGACTCAGAGAAAGCTGCTGACTGGACTCACCCTCGGTGTAGGTGACATTGTACGGGGCGAAGGTAGCCCCGAGGCAAACCGTTGCCAGATATATGACGACGAATTCGATGCTATTCTCACTGCAGCACCCAACTGCGTCGCCTGCCTGAATGCCATAGGTCGCCTTTAGGTATTTGGCCAAATGTATAATTTTACCCCGGAAGCGGCTTGCACTCAATTGTTCACCGGTCATGCCGTCCACCTTAAATCACCGTCTGTCAAATTCCATCCAGTTCATCGCTCTCACTCCCACAATCAGTCACTCACCAAAACAATGGTATCGCCATGTTCTTGTAATTTCCTCAAAGCGTATTCGCCTAACGATCGACACTTCTCGCCAATGTTATCACTGTCGTACCCGCCATACCATATATGATCCTTCATGATGTGATCTTCGGGTCCCATTTTCCAGCCTGAATTTCTCCTCGATCAAAAAGCAAAACAGCATCCACACTTGGAACGTTCACAGCCAGCAATTTCATATGCTGAACTCCGGTCGGCCACTGAAACGGACCGAATTCTCAAATATACGCCGCAGGCGATAAACGAAAAATTTGTTAATTGTTATTTATGGGTCGAGACAATTCATATGCGCTGCACAACTTCATCTTGACTTTTATTTAACGACTCTTCGAATGAGCGATAAATCCGTCACATCAGGAGAATGCTTTATTGCTGGATGATGTGGTGTTATCAGCTGAACAAATTTTTTTTTTTTGCTTGCTCGAAAGTGGAATACACCGGAGAGATAACGATTGTGTTTCTTTGTCGAGAGGCAGATAAATATTGTCATTCAAGCGAATCGCTTAACCCGAGAGTTGCGTTCTGCGAAAAGGTCATTTCATCGAGCTGGCGCAGAAATCGAATTCCACTCTAGCGTTACGGCCGTCTGTCGCGCCAAACCAGTTACAGAAGCGACATGATCGCATCGACTGATAAGTCAGTTGACATCCGACATTCTGCACGCAATAATTATTCACTTGGCTCAATCCAATAATTAACTCATTTGAAATGCGCGCCATTTTGCAAAATAAAACAAATGAAACGACTTTAAATGGAGATGAATTGCGTTTGGTTGCGCTGCAGTGCGGTACACCACTGCACAAAATACCGACCATGCAGAATGTTGAATGTATACAGCACGTCGTTGTGTCTGTGTGTCCGCGTGTGTGTGTGTATGTCTGTGTGTGTGTGTGTGTGTGTGCGTGTGTGTGTGCGTGTGTGTGTGAGTGTGTATGGGTTCAGAGCATGGCGTGCATGAGTGGCCGGTGTGAGTAATGGTTGATTGTGGTAGTCACCATTCGAAGCGAATTACCGTACCGTCAAGTTCAATAATAACATAGCGACAGCAACAACAACAACAACAACAACAACAGCCTCAGCAGCGAAACCGTTCTTAAATCACCATCTGAATGGGTGAATTGTGAATTGAACAAGAAGTAACCAAATGAAAGACAATATATCATTTGGTATATCGTCTGTTGTGGCCGATACCGATACGTGTTGTGTGAGTGGCTCCCATAAACGAGTTATTTGTATCGAACTGGTAATTCAATAATAAGAAAAAAATATATCGAGAATAAGACAGACACTGAACGCTGAAAGAAGAAACAGATCGAATGTTGAACGCATACAACAGACCAAACAGAAACGCCAGAGGATAGAAGAGTGAGAGACATTGAGAAAAAAAAATCCGTACGGCAAACGAACGGCAACGGACACAGAAAAGAGAAAAAAAGAAAGAAAAAGGCAAAACCAAATGAAAAACCATACGACAACAATCCGTTATTATTTTCGTGTCGTCATCGATGAAGTCAAATAATTTTTGCTGGAAGTGTAACAAAAGGTTTTGCTGTTGAAATCGTACAGCGTGGACGGTCTGATACGGTTGTGCGGCTCCATACGAAATAGAAAACCGAAAAAAGAAACAACAAACGAACGACGAAGAGAAAACCTGGAAAAAATACGACGCGATTTTTTCCCGTTTTGTTGTGTGTTTTCAAATATATATTTCTTCTCTCTTTCGAGAAAGAAAAACAACAACATTCGGTGTTTGGAATAGGCGAAACGAAACGAACCGACCGAAAGTGCTTTTGTGCATTGTTTACAAAAGACACAACAACGCAGCTCGTACATCCGAAACGGAGAAAATATCGTCGACTGTCGTAGCTGTGCATGGTGTGGATAATCGACGTGCATTCGTTTGAAGGGCTTCCATCAGCTCGGTGATCGACCAGAATCTGGCAAACAGTTGATAGACGACGCGACACAGACCTTTGCCAATCCATTTCGTTCAGACAGAGACTCCGTCCAAAATGTCCGGCCATAATTTGAGTGTTGACGGCGAATTGCGATACATCATCCAATGGTTCAACGAGTGGAGTGAACTGCAGCGAGAGGATTTTCTACCGATACTCGTCGAATATTTCGCCAAAGACGGTGCTGGCTGCCATGTCAACGGCGTCGTCAACAGTTTGGCCAATGCCACCTGTGCTGATAAACCGATGAGTCTGTTCCAGTGTCGGGTGAGTCCGTTTGAATGGGAAAAGCGTTGTGATCAGAGGAATAATCAAAGTTTTTCGAATTCCAGGTGAAACTGTTCCGTGAGTGGTCTGCCAAATGGCCCGAAGAGCACAAAACCAAATTGAGAGAAAGAATCGGTGAAATTGATAAAGAGTTCGCCGAAAAAATGAAATCCGAATCGGTCAATGGTTTAACAAATGGCACAAACGGCATAAATGGCACGAATGGCACGAATGCCACGAATGGCACAAATGGCACAGTTGCCACGAATGCCACAAATGGCACGAATGGAACATCTGCTGATTCATCGCCAGTCGAGCCAACAGCACCGATTGCCATTCAAAACGAAGCGATTCTGGCTTAAAATCGTGTTCAGTTCAAATTTAGGCTTTTGTATTCGGCTTATTACTTCGATTGAGTACAATTTTTGGTCATTCTTTTTGGATTTTTTTTTTTGAATTGAAATTTTCGCAAGAATTTTTCTTGATTTTTTTTTTTGATTTTCTTCTCCAAAATCGATCAAATTTATCTTCTAAGTTTAATTTAAAATTGGATTATTTTTCATCCGAATTGTTTATTTTTACAAATTTTCACTCACAAACACCGTCAAATCATTCCAACTCACCGCTATCGGTCACTTGCGGGACTCAATCGTCAACACTGGGCCGCAACTTCGAATAGCAACTGAATGAGAAGATCGATGAATTCTTCTGTAAAAATTCTCGATTATTTCCGAGCGATTAATCAAGATTTGGAGACGAACGAGAGTTTGGGCAAACCCATGATGAGAAGAAAAAGAAACGAAATAAACAAACGACGGTGAAAACTGGTTCTGTGTTGTGCCAACATGGGATTTGACAAACTACGTTCTCTCCAGGAGTTTCATCGTCGATGCTGTCGCGAGACTGACATCGGTGATAAATGGCATGGGCCGCCATGACAAGCGATGACCTTTGAATGATTCGAAGCTACTCGATTTGGATACTGCTTTTGGCCGAGTGGCTGTTCGATTCGCTCCTGGGCATCCACAATGACTCCCCAATTTGCCTTCCTAACATTCTCATTGTGAAAACCGGCCATCGATGTTTCTGTTTTTTTTTTTTTTTAAATTATTTTTAATCTTATTTATAGTGATTTTATCGTATTATTTGATGGATCTGTTTGCTGCTCATTAAATTCCAAATAATAATATATTTGCAAAAGAATAGAAATGTAGAAAGTGATGTAGTCTTGCGAGCGCCTGTGTGAGAGCTAAAAGAGATTGCCTATTTTGCGAACAATATCATTTTTAAGAAGATCGTGTTGCATGGAAAAGTTTCGAATTGCGATGAGGAAATTACAGGTGAAAAGTGTGATGAGCACATGACACACAATCGTGTACGCTAGCGTCGACGACGACGACGACGACGACGACCCGAGAGCACCGCTTTATCATTCGAGACAAACATCATTTTCATGATTTTTCCCATTTTTTGTTTGTTTGTTTTTTGTTTTTGATTCAATTCACCGGAATGAACAATGAATCATGCCAAGACATGCCAATGTAATTAATGCCAACTGAATAATTTACAATTTTAATAAATTTTTTTTTTTAATTATTTTTTTTTTACTATTGTTTTAATAAATATTATGAATATTTAAAATTGAGATTTGCATCGTTTTTATTGTGCGCGAATCGCATCGGACATGCGATCGTGGGGAGGAAGTGCAGGAACGGATGCACAATTGCAGTGTGACAGGTGTCATGGCAGAGCCATTGTTGTGCGATGTGCGAAATTAAGCGATGGGAATTCCGCTGATTTGATTCACACAAGAGACGCACATTTGCCAAATGGTGGAAGGTAGCTTAGTCTGGTTTCGGACTGTTCAACACCGAACGAACACGGCATTTCGAGGGAAACCAATCAAAAAATCTGCTTTGGACCAACGACCGGCACGAAATGCTCATCAACATCGACCCGATAGTTTTTGTAGTCGTACTGGACGCTCGGTCGAAAGATGTCGTTTCCGAGATGGTTTTCCGGCGGCGGTTCGAGGTCGTCTGGCATGACCGTGAGATAGATATGCTCCACAATTGGGTTGGGATGGCCTCCGAAATATCCTCCTGGAGCTGGTTCGACCACACAAATCGGTATTTTTGTGGGACGATTCGTTGGAGGATCGCCTTGATCCGGCCCCGATTCGGTAGCTTCTGGAGCGTTTGTCGTGACGAATATCTCCGTTGTGACTTCGGTGGTCGTGTTGATGAATGGTGCGGTGGTTGTTGATTCCGCTTCGATTAATGGCAGTTTTTCTTCTGGGATTTCTGTGGTGTTTGCCGGAATCTCCTCAACAACTGCTTCCTCTGCAGCCGAATCACCATCTGCATCGTTCTCGATGCGAATCAATTCAACGAAATTCCGTCGATCGGCATTTCGCTTGTAGGATTTCTTTGGTGGATTCACTGAGTCACTTTGCTTCCTCGAAACGATAGGTTTCTCTTCATCTCGGATGTCCTGCGAGGTGAGAAAAATTCCGTCCAAAAGCGATTGCGGAAGGTGAAGCTGCACTTACGAAATTTTCCGCGGGATCTCTGGAGTACGGAAACGGAATGATCGGGATGCCAGCCGAATGGAATTTATCGATTGGGAACTGCCGTGTGTCGACGAGCAACAGCGACCCGGGCACATACACGAAACTGCCATCCGGTTGTCGTCGTTGAATGTTCAATTGGAATGATGCTGTTCAGCGATTTTGAAGCGATATTGTTATGTTTGTTGAACGAGTTTTCCGAGGAATGTTCACCGACCCACCTGAAATGTAGCCCAAAAGTCCAAGCAATTTGCTGCGCCGCTGCTCACTCAATGGGCGATCTCGTGCAGTCACATCACGATTCAAACAAGCGACAAGCGCAAACACTAAAAATCCCTTCTGCCACATGCTGATTGCTGCTCGATTTCTAACCGACTGAAATTGACTGATTTTCGAAAAGAGCCATCGACTCTTCAGAATAATTCCAATTTTCCAGCGAAATTAGACGATTGAGAAAGTGGTCGCGGATTTTGTTTATCGACTAACTGTTTCAGACGACGATATGCGGGCCACATTTTTGGTTCGGATGGGCAAATTGGCATCGTTAACAAGAGCTGTCGATGTGGGCGTTATCAGACCGACCGTTTCACTGGGCCGCAACGTGCACTTTTGACATGGCTCGAGTGCTCGAATTGAGATGGAAATTGGATCGGTCATAAATGTGAGGCGACGAAAATCCTGGGATTTTCTAAAACCATTTGTCACCCACTGAACGGATTAATTTATGGTGCCGACTAATTGCCATGCATGCTGAGCCGAACATGGAGTGGACGGTCGTTAGGCTTGCCGTTGCAAGGTCAATTTTCGAGTTGGTGCGTACCAAATCGATACCTGGCGCGACCGGCCTTCCAGTGAGCGACGGCCATTTGTCTCAATCAGCATGCGATTTCGGGATGAACAAGGATAGAATGCTCGGCCCATTTGACGGGACGTCGAGGCGATGAGCATCACTTGATCGACATTTTCAGACAGTTTGGATTTGAAGGGCCATCAGTTGAGATCAACTTCTCTGAGTGAACGCTATCACAATGGATATTCGAATTTCTGTTATTTTTCTGGCTTTCTTGCTTCAATGTTTCAATCCAGCACTTTGCGACGAAGGTAATTTCTGCTGGCGCAGCAAACAATAACTTGGAGATAATTTTTTGAATTTCCTTTCAGTTCGTTTGTTCAGATGGCCAATACGAACAATGGCGCTGGCCTCTCAAAATCAACAAAAACTTGGAATTGTTCCGCGAATCTACGAATACAGTGGCAAACTGCTTCGATTGTACGGCGATGGAGAGGACAAGAACGATGTTGAGAACGCTTCACCTGCCGGCGATGTTCGATCGCTAAACGACAACGAAATCGACAACGAAATCGACAACGAATTCGAGACATCGTCGATGAAACGAATGAAAGCCTACTGGAAGAAGATTCTGCAACGCAGAACAATGCTGAAGAAAACAGCGATGCTTCTGAAGGAGATTTTGTATGAAGTGCCGGTGAAGAATGTGGACGTGCAGCGCCGGATTTCTGCGACTGTGGAAAAGACGCTGAACGCTTTACCAAACATCGAGACATTGTCGGAGAGCGGCGACGAAATGAGGACTCTTTCAGATGATTTGACTTCGGGTAAAATCGATGAAAAGCCGATTGGTGAACATGTGAACGTGAAACAGGTGGAAGAGACTCGAGGATCGACTGGAAATTCGCTGTTGGGAAAACTCGAGAATGGCGTAGTGGAAACCATTCACAAGGCTGAACAAATCGCTTCGGAAGCTATTCAATCGATTGAACATGCCGGTGCGTCTTTGGTGCGAATAATCGAGGAAAAGGTCGAAGGCAACGTCGAGGCGCCAATCTCAAATGAATCCGAGGGTCTTGAAGTTGTTGCCAATGATTTTGATGCGAAGACTTCGATCAATGACACTTCTGATGCTGGTAATGACGATGAAGATGAGGATGAAGATGAGGATGAAGATAAGGATGAAGATGAGGTTGAAGATGAGGTTCAAGATGAGAAAAAGAATGAGGGAGGTGAAGTGAAAGCAACGGTTGTGATCGATGATGAAATTCCAAACATCGAATCGGCCCCGAAGTCTGAAATAAAAATCGATGACATTGAAATTCAGCCTGAAAACGACAAAGTTCCCGATTTCGTGGTCGATGAGCGAAAATTACATGGTGATGAACCCTCCATCGAAGAGGATAACTCTGTTGCTACATTGGACATCGCGAAAGAGGACTCCCCAAGCTCGGTGAGAAATGAGGAGAATAACGAAATTGAGATTTCTTCAACTTCTTCAGCGCTTCCAATTACCGTAACCGATTCGCCATCAATCTCAAACGAACCGATAAACGCGTCTCAATTCGGAGCACCCTCAGAAGAACTCGATGCCGAATCGAGATTCATGGGCAATGGACAAATGATTAGCAATATTGTTGATGCGATCCGCCAGCAAGTGGTCGCTCCTCTCATGAATAATCTCGACTTTGCCGCGGAAGTGATGGAAACCGAAATGGACAATCAGAATCCAGTGCGAACGACGCACAATTACTTGGAGAACTGGACGCCAGTGACGCGAACCACCGATCGACCAACGACGGAACTATCGACCGAACCGACGATCGAAACAACGGCATCATTTTCGTTCGATTTGCTCGACTTACCGGCGCTGGATGATTTACAGAAGAACAACTACGAAATTGTCACGGATGTTGAAACATCGGATAAATCAGAGAAATCGGTGAACTCGGAGAACTTGGAGAAAACGGAGGAATCGGAGAAAACGGAAGTTGTTGAATTGGCGAACGCCACAAACGAGGGAGAAGGACGTGAAGATGGCGTCGATTCGATTGTTGATTCGAAGACCATTTCTGAAGCGACCGCAAGCTTGCCAACTGACACAGCCAGAGCACTGGAAGGAGGACCCATTGTGGATCCATCACTCGACTTGAATCTCGACGAGATCGCATCACGTCTCTCCGATGATAGCATCATTTCCAGTTCAATCGACGACGAAATCGATTTGCCGGACACAATCGACTACGAAGCGTATCCGAATGACGAGCAAAGCCGCATCGATGCTGTCTTCACGGGAACGGCTGACAGCAAAGACGCCAGCACGTCAAAGAGCCGCAAGAAGATGCGTTTCAAAGTGGACATGGTTCATCTCATTCCGTTAATCATAAAGCAGATGCGACAGGGTCATGTCACCACCGAAGAGCAGAATTCACTGAAGAAAATGCTGCCCGACCATTGGGATGCGATGGTCGAACAAGCGAAAAGCGACGACTATGACATTGGCGTTGAAATGAATGTGCATCCGATGTTGCTGCGAATGCTCAAGAACTCCAACTAGGTTTTGATTTCAAAAGAGAAAATCGACATCCAAGTCCAATTTCAGTGAATTTGATTTTTATTCAATCCAAATTTCGACAGTAGTTTCATTTTTGTTCTGGTGATTAATACTTGACAGATTTCTAATCGTAATAAATAACATAAATACCGTACAGTGGCACGTATCACAAAGTGCCCGAGACGCGATTGCAACGAACCGACCGAGAGGCAAGTCATCACAAGAGGATGCGTCATTTCGCTTTGGTTTTGGAATTCCGTGCATTTTTCAAGAAAAAAAAATTTATGGAAAAAATAAAAATAAAATTTCGACTTAAATGTGAACTGAGTTTCTTTTGCTACGACAGAAATAGGAAAAGCATGTGAATGCACTCAAAACAGAATCTCTTTCGACACTTTCTCAATGGTCGTGAAAGCCATTTCGATGTCAGCTTCGGTCAGCAGACGGCTCACGGCAATTCGAATGCTCGGTCGCGGGCAATGCTTCTCCGCATCCTCAAGATACTGCGAATACACCAGAGCTACTCCGCTTTCGATGCACTAAAGTCGAAAACACAATATTTGAATAAAAACGGGAAGTTTCGAACGGGCTGGCGAAGATGCTTACTTTATCGGCGATTGTCTGCAGAGCTTTACTTTCAGCCTCTCGATTTTCCAACTCTGATTTGATGTACAAATGCTTCACAGGTGACAAGGAGTGTCCTCGAACCGTCAAAGCGGTCAACTTTTGGAATTTTCTGGGAAAGAGAAATTGATATCTCAAGAATCTTCCGCATTTTGGCGTTGTATTTTCAAATAACTTACTCGCTGACTTTCTCACAGCGATCGTTCAGCTCCTGGAATATTTGTGGCTCTTTTTCGAAGCGATCTAAGGCGCTGATTGCCGCTTGAACGAGCAACGGTGGTGCGGATGCAGAAAAGCAATAACCCAAACCCGACAATCGTTGATTCTCCACAATGAAAGCCGTGCCCACTGAGAATCCTCCGATTGATCCAACCGAATGTTCCAAGCTCGAACAAATCAAATCGACTTCTTTTCGCTGAAAATTTGAAGGAAAATAGCTTAAATCTCGCATATCAAATGGTCTCATTCTCAACTAACGTCAACATTCAGGTATTCCGTTAGACCACGTCCGTGAGCGCCGATCGTACCAAACGACAATCCTTCGTCCAAGAACAGCCGCAACTTGTATTTTGATCGCAAGGCAACCAGTTCAGTCAGAGGACACATTTCACCGGTGTTGAGGTAGATCGCTTCGGCCACGAGAAAACGTCGGGTCTTCGAAGCTTTTTTCGAGTTCTGAAATGGCGAATAAGCGATTTGACTTGAATCTTCCTCGTACGGCAATGCAGTCGAGTATACCTTTCTATCCAAACGCTGTTGTTCGTCTAAAAGGCGTTCCAAATCGGCCATATCATTGTGTTTGAAATACACGATGCGACTGCGTGACGCATCCAGTCCCTTCTGAATGGCAAAATGGACACATTCATCGCTGGAATGAATCGAAAAAATGCACTATGAAGACAAAACGTGGTTTGCATTGCGAATGGAACGTACACAAAAATAACATCCTTGCGCTTGCTGTACGTCGATATGGCACTGGCTACCGTTGAGAATCCGTAGGAATATAAAACGGCCTCTTCCATTCCCATGAACTTGGCGATGCGTTCCTCCAACTCCAAATGCACATCGATCGTTCCGTAGAATCCACGCGGTCCACATGATCCAACGCCATACTTGCGAACGGTGTTTATAGCGTCCTGTTGGATATCAGCCTCTTCAAGCAGACCCAAATAGTTGTGAGAGCCCAAGTTCAAGCAGTCATGGCCATCGACAACGATTCGCTTGCCGACCGTACCGGAGACGATTTTCGGATGCAACGCGGAATGGTCTTCAGGTACTGCACCGACCAAAGGCTCGGGTATCCATCGCTCGATTAGAGCAGCTCGTTGCTGTTCGGAATGATTTCGATTGTGAATCGCCTCAAAACAACGGGCTCGCAGAGCTTACCTCATCGGTGAGTTTCTTCCGCCCGGATTTGTTACCTCGTCGCAACAACAGCCACGTTACAAGGAGCGTAACGACAGCAATTTCCACACTGATTAGCCATAATGATTGCTGAAATGACAGTAATTGAAGGCCGTCAGAGACGAAGGACGATAACATTATCACTGAGTTACCTCGTCTATAATCGAATAGTAGATCTGGCCGAAGAGACAAGATGTGGATGTCATTTTGATGATTCACAATGAAAATATTCAAACACTCCCAGTTAGCCGCTAAACAATAACTTCTGCTTTGACATACACGAATTTCGAATGCGGCAACAAATATGCGAACCCAAATGATGCAAAGTCGACACGGATTACTTGGACATTGCACACGTTTTCGTTTACTAGCCCAAACTAACAAATCTGCATGCAATTCACGATTCAATTACTGTTCTATCGGAATTTCGAAACGATACAATCGAAATTTGTTCACTGAATGTGACACATTCGGTCTGATAGTCACTTCATTGATTGCATATCGCGCGCACGCGATATCTCGCATTTACAAGGTTCCACACTTCCAAATCGGGCCACGTTCGACGGTAGATGACGACACTAGCTTGGATTCGTTTTCCTTTGAAAATTCAATCGAATTTGATTTCCAAACGGGGAAAATATAAAATCATTTGAATTTTCTCGAATTAATTGACTGTTTTGAAATGTTCGTTTTTCATTTGATCACTTTTTTGCGGCTCTTGATGAGCTGTTAATTGCGAACGGATTCTAGTCGAGAAAGTTCGCCATCAGATGTCGCCAGCAGAAACTCTCCAACGTGTGGACGACATATCGCACATGATCACAAACTGACATAACCTAAAAGGCGATTCGGTTGTATCCATTCTTCGGTCGTTCAAGTCAAGTGAAACACGTGTATTTTGAAAAGTAACTCGCTTGAAGCGTAACAACACCGGAAAATGAGTGAAGCAGGTAAAATATCAATTGTTTATTTTCAATTTTGTCGCGAAATAAATGATAAGCCTGCGATCAATTCAAACGCTGTTGAGAATCATTCAGAACATTCGTGAAAATAGTCGATTTTCTTGAAAATGCATTGAACGTTGTGTACCGCGTTATCACCACATGTGTTTCGTTCCACCATTTTTATTCTCAAATTTGTCGGAAAATTTTCCGCTCGTTTTGGAATTTCGTGAATCGACTAATGCATCGGTATTGAGAGAAGTGGAGCAGAGAATTGTGATGAATAATTCCGTTGAAGAATTTTCCGAAAGAGAACCCTGTGACGCTCACGCGACAATTTCGATTGCACGCTCAATTGATGAACCTAACCTCTGCCGAAGATGAAACTAACCGAGAATCGATCTTGTTCACAGGTTTTCAGCCCGAAGTCCGCAAGGAGAAGAAGAAGAAGAAGATAAAGCAAGAGCCTGCCGATGATTTGGGTGACATTCAAACATCTGGAAATTTCCAAGTACAGCCCTCAGACAAAATCTCGAAATTGGACACATCGCAATGGCCATTGTTGTTGAAGAACTTTGACAAATTGAACATTCGCACTAATCACTACACACCATTGCCGTTCGGAGCATCGCCATTGAATCGCGACGTTCGCGAGTACATCAAATCTGGCTACATCAATTTGGACAAGCCATCGAATCCAAGTTCGCATGAGGTTGTCGCATGGATCAAGCGGATCTTAAAGTGCGACAAGACCGGTCACTCGGGCACGTTGGATCCTAAAGTGACAGGTGAGCTTCATTTACACGAGTTGTAGCTATTCCGAATGAAACTGACTGAACTACTCATTTCCGCAGGTTGTCTCATCGTGTGCATTGACCGTGCTACGCGTTTGGTCAAGTCTCAACAGAGTGCCGGTAAGGAGTACGTGGCAGTCTTCAAGTTGCATTCGGCAGTTGAGTCCGTGGCTAAAGTGAACCAAGGTTTGGAGAAATTGCGAGGTGCTCTCTTCCAGCGGCCACCTTTGATTTCGGCTGTGAAACGTCAATTGCGTGTGCGTAGCGTGTATGACAGCAAATTGCTGGACTACGACATGGAACGGAATATGGGTAAGTGTCTCTTCAATTCAATTGAGAATGCCATCGATCGTTTTCGTTTGCATTCGAACACAACTCGTTGTGATCGCCTTTGATGCAGACGTGTCGATCGACGGGTGAACAGCAACCAATGATTTCAATCGAAATTAACAAATGACATTTTTCGAAATGGTGACGGATTTTGTAAAGGTGTTTTCTGGGTTAGTTGCGAAGCTGGTTCATACATTCGTACGATGTGCGTGCATTTGGGTCTGATCTTGGGCGTTGGCGGTCAAATGTTGGAACTGCGTCGTGTACGTTCAGGCATTCAGCCAGAAAAGGATGGCCTCGTCACCATGCATGATGTCCTCGATGCCATGTACTTGTATGAAAATCACAAGGATGAGAGTTTGCTGCGACGAGTTATTCGACCTCTGGAAGGTTTGCTAATTGGACACAAGCGAATCATCATGAAAGACAGCTCGGTAAGTTTTACACACAGTTCCATATGGCCAGCGAGATGCTAAACCGCAAGCCCCTCCCCTTCATTCAACAGGTCAATGCTGTCTGTTATGGTGCTAAGATCATGTTGCCCGGAGTTCTGCGCTACGAAGACGGAATCGAAATCGATGAGGAAATCGTCGTTGTTACCACAAAGGGAGAAGCCATTGCTTTAGGTGAGTTTTGTCGATTGTTTTTTGAATCAACAAAAAATCATCGCCGAAAAAAATGATGAGAAAATCCAAGGAATGAAATGACATTGCTCTCAGTGAGAACGATGCACATTTGATTTTGTTTAGGATTGGTCTTACTGAGAATACTAGATTCACCTGAATGACTTTCACATTTGAGCACGAGCTCGTCGAATGACGTCGGGCGGTAAAATGTCGTGTGGAAATCGTTTAGTGAATTCACCAAAATCTCATAATTTCCCCGATGGGCTGAGCTCAGAGTGATTAATGTTGATAAACTTGGTTTGATTGCAGCCATCGCTCAAATGACCACCGGAACAATGGCCAGCTGCGATCATGGTGTTTGTGCCAAAATCAAGCGTGTCATTATGGAACGTGACACATACCCACGTAAATGGGGCTTGGGGCCAAAAGCGTCACAGAAGAAAACGTTGATTGCTGCCGGCAAACTGGACAAATACGGTCGACCCAACGAGAGCACACCCAAAGAATGGCTCACCAGCTATGTCGACTATCGTGGACAGAAGCCAGCTGGAAATGGGGTGGCCATCAAACAAGAGGAATCTGATGATGATGATGATGAGCCTGCTGCCCAAAACAATAAGGTTAGTGTTTCTACAGCATGATTGGCTTTGTGCGTCAAGAGAAAGGAACATCTTGGGATGAACATCGTTTTTTCGATAATGAATAAGCATTGATTAACACATCGATTGGTCTTACTGAAGATTTGTTCCTTTTTAAATCTCGCTCTTGATGGAGGAAGCATTTGAAATAACCCACTAATGATGAAACTCTATCATTTTCCAGAGAAAATTGAGCATCGGAAGCGGAAACTCCGATGTGAACACAACGCTAGACACATCACAAGTGGATGTTGACAAAGTAGAAAAGAAGAAGAAGAAGAAACGCAAGAAGGATGCTGATGCTGAGCCAGAGCCAGAAGCCGAACCCGCCCCTGCACCAGAGGAAGACGGCTCCTCAGAGAAGAAAGAGAAGAAGAAGAAGAAAAAGAAGGACAAAGACAAGACTGTTGAAGAGGACTAGGCTTGTTCCGTCAACTCTGTTTTGAAACCTGAAGAACCAAGCAAACAATTTTTTTTTCCTTTTTCTACAAAAAAAAAAAAACAAACCTCGTGTTAATTATTAAACTAGATTCTGTTAAGGAGATGCGCCCTCGGGCGCCACCGAAAATGAACGAAAACTGTCAAGAATGTTTTAGGAATTGAAAACTGAGTGCGGGAACCGGTTCGGGAACATCGCCAGAGTTGCTCGCGTCTGGGCCCGTCGACGAATGGCTATCGCGGCACGATTATTGTACCGAACAATTTTTTATTATTCGGAAACGGAGTCAGTCAGTCGATTAGTTAGCGATAAATCATTTTACCAGCGCGGTATTGAAGACATTGAGTCGAACCATCGGCATGGATGGTTTCAAATGAAAACGATGTACTATTTTCATGGACTTTTATTTTGTTTTCAATGTGCTACCTCATCAGCAATAAAACGTTTATTTTTGAAATCGACTTGTGTTTTTTCTTGGTGCTGCTGCGACGGCTATCACGTTCCCTCTAATGTGGCCTTTGAGAGGTCAACAACCCAATTCTGGGCTTATATGTCGCACGATGCTCAACCACTTTGCGATTGAAAGCTGGGATGTGCACGACCTGCTGGAGGACTGTTATCCAGAGTGTGGAGTGTGGAGTGTTCAGCATGATCCGAGATCCTCTTCAGCGGCGTTGAGAACTCACTTTATGAATCGTGCACAGATTTCCTGATAGAGTTGGGTGCGGACGACGTTCTGTCTTCGGAACGGAAAATCCTGAAATTGAATAAAAATGAAATCAAACTCATTTCGTGGTTTGTCGCGTCTGAGATTCGCTCACTTTTTTGCCGCGAAATCCAAATGAATCGAAGGAAATGCGTGGACTTTCGATGAAACTACCATTCCTTCACTCCGGGAGCAATGCGAAAAACTCGGCTAGGAATACTCTTCCGCATTGCGACACGTCTGGCTCGCTGAAAAACATTGGACGATCCAACTGCCAGCGATAGTCGCCAAATCGCTCCTCCATCACAGTCACGACCTGAAAGCAATGTCCAAGGTGAAGCGCGACCGCAGTTTAGGCATTGCCACAGCTTACCATCAGTGGCTCTTTTTCCACCCATTCGTCCGTGGCATCCAAATTGGTCAGTTCGATTGTTGACACAATTGGTGGGGATATCGTGAGGAGTTGCGTTTGCGGAACAGAGCTGTTCAACGTCACCTGAATCGAAAGAAACCAAATCCATCAGCATTTTCGAAAGAGGAAAACCCTTTCTCAAGCAAAATACCCACCGTGTCCTCGAAGTAATAATAACAAAAGTCACACAAAGAAACTGCATAAAAAATGAAGAGGAAAATGAAGACTAAATGTTCATCGACCATTCGAAACGTTCGGTGGAGACAATGTGCCGAAAAACTCCAAGAATCGTTGCAGAATTCTTTGAATTCAATCAATTTTGATTTGAGCAAGTGTTTGGCTGATTTCGCCATTTCTCGATTGTTTTTGTTTTTTTCTCTTCCAAAATGCGCCTCGACTGAGTGAATAGCGGGCATAGGGTTTTCTTTGACATATATGTATGCTGTCACGCGCATGCGCATTCTTTCTCGCTCGCCTCGTCATTTCAAAGCAGGAATCGAGCTTTCAACGACGAAACTGTTCAACATCGGAGCTACGGTGATTTCTGCTTTGGGTAAATGGCCAATCAGCGATTCGTTTGGGGGCACATGAATCGAATTCCGAACCCACAATTCTGTTTGGTTTGCATGAGCGTTCACCGTTTTCAACTTTCTCAACTTCAGCACTCTCATTTTGTTCGTGTGAGGTAGTTATGGAAATGTGGGTTTCCGAGTAGCAAATGAAACATAGCATTTTCTAGGACAGCCCTATCTCGCTAGGTTTAAAGGAGTCGGTCAAAATTTCGGCATTTGGAAATGTTAGAGGCTCGAATCGAACCAAACTATCAAGATCGGCAGTGACCACATCTCACTCGATAAGGGGGTTGTAATCAGCGAGGATGTGTACAGGATCAGCTCTAGTCGGATTCTTTTTCATCGATGGTATTCTCGGGATTCTCGTTTTGTTTAAGGTCATGCACACCTCTAGCCTGAGGAGCAATGACATGGTGTACCAACTGGTGTTGTGGGTCAATATGTATTTCACAAGCAGTTATTCGGCAAATTATCCATTTTCTGTTGTAGACACTTGATTGTTTGGTTTCTTCGTTTGAGGAAATTTGTCGTTGAGTCCTGGATGTCGAATTCCTTCTCCCGAAAACCGAAGCGAATGTAGAGAAAAAGTTCCTCTTAGCAGCAACTCCTAGCCAGTTGAAAACGTTCGTCCAACGGATGCTTGTTGATTGCGTGGTCTCCATTCCCACCGTAAAATCTAATAATCAAAGTGTTCATCCCGAGACTTCCACAAGACTCCTCCTACGAGCATCGAGAACTCCCTGAATCGAATGTGGGTCACGTTCATTCCACTCATTCATTTCATTCAGCCAAAGACTCTGTGGCAATATCAGCATTCAAATCCACTCCCACCACACTCACCAAACTCACCACAATTCACCGTGCAAACGAAATGTGTAGCTAAATTTAAAAATGGCTGCATCACGTCGACGTGTTGTTCAATAGCTTTATAGAATACGAATTCGAAACAATGACAAAAAAATTCTACTCAAATAAACTAGTTATCATTCATGTATTCAATTTAACAATAAGTGTTATTTAGTCGTGCATTCGCATAGTGTTTTGCTTATTGTTTTCGGAATAGCGAAGCGAAGGGTATATCGTGGAAATAGTAGAGACATTCAGGCACTTGGTTTAGTGAGTTCAAGTCGGTTTATCGAATAAGTCATTCTGTGTTGGGTTTTTCTTTCTGGCAAAATTGCCCCATTCGTGAACATCAACAGACCAACCCCGATCAGAACCGTGAAAAACAAGCAACAATGAGCAGCAGTCGAAAGGAAAGTGAACGTGCGAAATTCATACAGGAAAAATGTCAAACACTGTTGACGATTATGCTAAGAGATGAAGACAATAAATATTGTGTAGATTG
>JANSTV010120818.1:0-18206 GCA_027564135.1 Lestremia cinerea
GAATCTGCACACGCAGATGATTCCGCACAGGTGGTAGATTCTTTTACAGCTAACTCCTCGACTGGCGATTTGTTCAGTTCATTGTAAGACATAGGCTTACCCAGCATCAATGCCAGATCCCTGAAGTGGCAGGATTGATACGATGGCGGAGGTGAGTAGTCGTGACAGTCACATTGCGTTTCTCTGGGAAAACACGGATGGCTGGAACGAAATCTTTGAATCACTGACACTAACCCGTGACCGAAAGTCTCAATTCGAGACAATTTACCGAGCTCCGCTGTCTCGTGCATCGCTGTTGAACAGACTCTCGTAATTCGAGGACAATACCAGTCTCGGTGCTGCGGTGGAGAGAAGATTCTAGCAGTAAGGAAGCTTGAATCAAACATCTTTGACTTACCAGTAAAAGCCGGTCGTTCTGGGTGATAAATCTTCCTGCAATAAGCCACCAGCATCGCCAATATAACAATCACAATCAGTCCCACGAGGAACACTTCCATCGTCGTCGACCATTCCATCGGTGGTCGGGCTAACGCTGCGACAAGAACAAAATCGATGCTTTCGATACGATTGTTCGCAAACATACTGAAGTCGGATAAAATTTTGTCGTGTGGCGAGACATTGGGTCGTCGATGATGTCTCTTGCGGGAGAAATTCTTTTTGGTGACGTCATCGATGCTTCAGGGGAAATTTTTCGGATGAGAATATGGACCGTACCGATTCATTCATGTGCGATTTATTGGCGGTGAGTCTGTGTTTCAACGGCCGAAAGCTAACATGTGTAGGTAAAAGCATTCGAAAGTTCATTGGTCTTAATCAAAATGAGTTAAAGTCTTTATTAATTCAGTAAAACGTTGGAAAATCCGTGAATAACAAGGAATACGTTGTGAAATAGTTTATTCGTTGTGCATCTCGTTAAAGTAGCCTGGCCCATTCAAAACATGGTTCTTCACTTCTTCTCGCCACTTCCTACAGCCTCAGCATAACTCATCGGCGGAGCAGTTGGATGCGCCTCGTAAGATGGAGGTGCCGCTTCGAAAGGTCTTGAAATATTCAATAATCAATTCCTGAATCAAATCTCCTAGTTTCTCGAACTTACTTCATGTCAACTGGTTGGTAGCTTCCGGCCTGTCCGCTGCTCGGATTCGGTTGATAATCGGAAGAAGTGACGACAATTGGCGCTATTAAAAACGAAATTCAATTGAAACACCCCCAACGAATTGGACAAAAATTCCTACTTGTAAACATTGCGGCTCTTCTCTTTCGACACCACCATCGAATGAGGTAGAACAACGCTATTGCAGTGAGCGTCAGAGGCACGACCACCACCATCTCTTCCCAACTTCCTTTCTTCGACATTTCCCGAGTCAATTCAAATAAATAACACAAAAGACAATCAAACACACTTCCACTTTTGCTTGGAAATTTTCAACGCGAGAATTAAAACAATTCAGCCGTTTACACTCTCGAATTAGTTAAACGCGTACTGTCAAAAATTTCGCGTTCAAACCGATAACGTCATCGGCAAGCGTTTGCTACACAATGTCGTTTCAACTGTGAATGTGCGTAGCGTTTTCTGTAGTAAAAAGCAGACAAACCAACGAATATTTTGGAATACACGCAACGCGCACGCAGACAAGCGAATGTTTAAGCAACAATGTCGTATGTGAGCGTCAGACCCAAGAGCGAGGTCGAGTGGATATTCTCTCCAAACGGAGCGTAAACGACTTCGAGAGAGATATTCGATATCTGGCCAACACATCAAAACATCAAAACTCACTGAGTGGTAGCCGGCAGCTTGACGGCACAAATCCAAATGAATGAAGACCGCTTTTGGCGGCACATTCTGGAGCACGGAGCATTGTTCTTAATGGAAATATTCAATTGGAATTCAAATGAGTCCATCAACAAAGATGAATAGAGTTTTTGATAGTTCCTTTGAAGGAAACAGAAAGTGATGTTCTTCACGTAATTTCGTTGATCACTTCAGAAGGAAAAATACGTGAATGCGACTGAATCGCGTTCCCATTGAGCAGCTTCGTTGATGCAGTTTTGGGAACGTCGCTTGATTTAAACGACTTTTTTCTATAAAAATGGCGATTAATGATATGAGTTTATTGATTTTATAGATTGATTATATTTTGAATAAAGAAAGAAATAAAAATGCATCAATGCTGGTTCCAGTGGCGATGAGATCATTCCACTTCGCCTCCCATCAGTCAGTCTATCACTTTTTCTCTGCGTTTCCAACAGCTTCGGCGTAAGTCATCGGCGGTGCTGATGGTTGCTCATAGCTCAGAGGGGCCTTCTCGGAGTATCTTGAAATGTTTGACAATGAGTTTCAAAATGAATTCCAGTGATCAATTACTCACTTGTGGTCAACCGGTTGATAGGTGCCCGATGGTCCACTGGAGATGGCAACGTCTTGATTGAAATTGGCTGAGGTGACAGTAATTGGTGCTGTGACGGGAGAGAAATCATGCGATAATAACGAAACTGGCCAACGCGCACACGGCGCACCCACCTGCATACATCGCAGCATTCTTGCGCCTGCATAGCCTGCATATGAATATGCATATTACTGTAATTATGAACACTATAAACAGCAAAATCCCGAGCTCAAAAATTCCTGACATTCCCAAGACGAATAAGACATTGCTTGCCATCGCTATTTTCCGTGTGTAGGATTTTTTGCGAAACTTCACTTCACTTCGCACAGACCGCTTTTCAATCGAAAAGAATGTCAAATCTCTGAATAAAAATAATGAAGCAGTGGAAAACTGTCAATTCTAATGATGACTTCACAAGCGCGGACTGTCAAAAATGCTGTTCGACAAACGATAGCACCACTGGATGCGCATCGTTTCGATTGCATGACGCCAACATTATGCGAGAATCACACAGACAGCGTCTATGCGATAATTGTGTGTGGCGATTTGGCGAGGCAAAACACAATAAAACCAACAGAATTTCGGGTGTTCAAGGTTAAAAACACAAAACAGCACACATGCACGCCAACATGCGTGAATGTGAGTGCGCGTTGAGATATATTTATAACAAAATTCAAATCTGCCCACAGAGGCACATATGAGAACGGCACACTGTGAATATTCGCATAAAGCAAAACAACGATACGGAAAAATGGCGATGGACGATTTCGATTTGCTGCGATGGAATGGCGCAGACCTCACTGCGGAATCGGTTTGTATTCCATGGATAGTTGCGCAGGGCTGTCCGGGAACACAACGGGCCGTTCAATTGTCGGTTCGACTTCTGTTTCTTCTGCGAGATTGACAAACGATTCAAAACGCTTGCAAACGAATGCCTATTTTTGATTCATACCCGAATAGTCGGAGGTTTCTTTTGGGCGAGAATTGTATTTGCACCACCAGATGAACGCCAGAAAGAGGAGGATGCCACCCATCACCAGACACGAGATGAATATTGATTCTCTGCTGAAAGCGCCTATGCCCGTGGATTCATCATTCTGAGGGCTGAAACCATCGTGGCGATTATGATCCGACGGGCGGCGGAGTGTCTTTTACGTACTGAGGCGTCTTGCTTGTGTTTGAGATATCGAGTTCACCACTCATTTTGAGGCACGACTGATCGAATAGAATGGAAAAACTACACTAATTTGCGGTAATGTTGATCATCTGTCAGCGATGTACCGTCTGCCATAAAGGTTTTGAGAGAAACACGCACTTGATTCAATATTTCTCATCGGGTTTTTATTCGGCAAATGAATGACACTTGGCATTTTTGTTCCGTCGATTCTGTCGATTCAGTGAATTTTCAATACTGGCTGCAACGGCAATGGCATACTCTCGAGATGGAAGTGGTTGTACTGGATGTTCGGTGGTGAGCTCGTTGGTTCCTGAATTTGAGATTGAAAATATTGTCATTCCAACTGAGAAGAATGTACTCAAAACTTACGAAGTCCCCGCTTTGAACCGCTGTTGGATCATTTAGTTCCGCTGAGGGGAATCGTAAAAGTGTTTGTTGACATTTCGTTGGCCATTCTCGGCTGGTTTGTTACTCACTTTCATTCATGGCAGCCACCTGATTCTTGATATTTTCGTCACGAAAAATCTTCAGATAAATCAACACGGCCACAAAAATAAATCCTGGGAGGAGAATGGAATTTTTTTAGTTGAATCCGGTATTTTCATCAAACGCATACTACGGAAATACTGGGTGCATTCACCGACTGGTAAAAATTGAGGAATTCAATCCAAGAGCAGAATCAAATCAACTGAGAACTGAACGAACTCGTATTGGCCATGCGCGCATGGTGGTCACCTCATCCATGTTGTTGAGGTCAATGACCCCGTTCGAGGCCTTATTTTTCATCGACTGCAAGAGGCACTTACTCAAAATTGGCTCTTTTGTTACATCGACGAGTCGCCAACGGGGAATCGATTCAATCCCGGAACGGCCTTATAAGCGACTGGCTTCGTTTCCGAGTGATTAAGTGAAGGATCGAATGGCGCTGAGGGCACGGGTGATCCATAGACCGGAACGTCGCTGGACACAGGGGCATATTTACCAGACGTCACAACAATCGGAGCTGCAAGCGAGAAAACAATTGTGTAAAATCGTTTCGAACGATCCCCAAAATGTTATACCAGAAAATTTCGGCTTGCGTCTATGACAAAAAGCGAAATAAGCGCCCAAACATAAACAAGTGATTACTACAATGGGCACCGTGATCATTATCGTCCAAAACACCCATTCCGGTAGGTCCTTTGAATCAATCAATCTGAAAAAATCGTGAATTGAACGTTTTACATTGTCTTCGATCGTGAGCTCATTGCTTACGGCTTCTGGTGTCTGTGATGTGTGGTCACCATTTCGTCGAACGGAGCGTTGCTGTGTCTGTTTACTTCGAGCACAAAAACACTACTGATCCAGCCATGCGCGGTGCGGCAGCAAGAGAGTAAACTGCTGTCAAAAATTATAGAATCTATTTTTTCTCATTCGTTCGGTTTGTTGTGTTGTAGGTCATTTGAATTGAATCGGCAAAAGATGAGTGCATAGATATTTTATTAAAAAAATATTCTGAAGAAAATCACATAATGTATTGATTTGGTAAAATAGAGAAATATGAGAGTAGGCGTCGAGGAAGACCAATCAGCTCAAACAGGGTTCTGGTTATTCTGGGACAGCGGCTTGTAATCGCTGGAAGTGACAGAAATTGGTGACGGCCGGAACTCGGTAGATGTGACTGTCACTGGGGCTGTGTGAGCAAAGTGTCAGCGGTAAAAATAGCAATCCCCTCCAAGTGTTTCTTACCAGTGAACATGGGCTCGCGTTTAGTCCGACAGCACCACCATAGAAGCCCACCGATAATAGCAGTTATTCCACACGTTAAAAGTATTGCGATGACAAGGTTTGCTATCGGGGACAAACCTGGGATTCCACCTAGGCCATGGGTGTGACTGAATCCCAAGTAAATAGAAAAGGCTGCTTAAACGGGAATAAAAGTTTCTGCTAATACTTACGTTGGGGGCTGATGATAGTAACGCGTCATTTTGCTGCCGCAAGGTTATTCTCTTCAAAAAAAAAACTCCGAAACGAGAACTGTAATTGAAATGAAGCTTGCCGTTTCGACTTCCGACCGAGACTGTTTTTGCCGTCGTTGCGTTTTTGGTGTATGAGCCATGAGCCGTTCGAACATAGTACAGCATAGTGGTATATATCTACCCATATTTCGAATGGGGCTCAACACAACGATGCGATCGCCGAAAGTGAGAGCAGACCGCTGTGCAAAGATAATCGATTTTCTCTCTCTTCTCTAGGTTTGTTAGATTTCGTTTGTGCCGAAAAAAAGTCCAGGTGAAAACGGTCTGAGTTTTTGAGCCGATACTCAAACGAGGACTGAACGACTGTGCTTTCGGGTCTTCTCAACCATGGAAATGGCAACGAGGAACAGAGTCATCTGGCCGGCAGACGATGTGACATTCAATCTTCGAATTATCTTTCTTGACGATCATTAGCTGAGAGTGCAGTCAGCCGACTGCTCGTGCATGATCGACGACACACACAAAGAAAAACTCGTTATCATTTGTTTGCCTGTCGTGTTCAAATGGCTATTGTGCGAACATCATCGCGGCAATTTATTCGAAGGAAATGTTTGTTTTTCTCAAAAAATCACATTTTGAACAAAAAAATTCGAAAACTTGGAAGAAATAAACGTAAAATTGCATTCTCAATTTTTGGAACAAATTGGCACGCATCTCGTATATTACGCCGTCATGCCGGAATGGCTGGTTGAAGCAACAGTTGATGCCTTCTGATATTGTGCTGACGTCACCGATACCGGAGCTGGAAGAGAAACGAGGTTTGTAATACAAACACGCGACGGTTGCGACAAAATGAAATTCACCTGAAACATGAGCTCGCTGTTGCCTTCGACAGCAGAAGTGTATGATGCACCAAACAAAGCTAAGCGTAAGTAGGACTGTGACGCCGGCTATTGACAACGCTATGGTTAGGCGTTCGACATCAAACTCCTTTTTCATTGTGCGATTGTTGCGAAAACAAACGGAATAAACAATAAATCGAAAAATAATCGAAACGAAATGCGTGCTGGGCAAATTTTACGGAAAACAACGAAAAAAAAACATGAAATTCCAGCAAACCGTTCACATGGCACCGACTGGTCGTTTTGACATTTGTTCACGAAGTGAATACGACGACATAACCGGCGATCGAAACAAAGGCAGTCATATGCTTTCGGGAGAATAATAAACAGAGAGAATTTCTGTGCGGCGACCGTGTGTGAGTGCTTGTGCGTCGAAAATCGAACATATTACTTTTTCGGTTGGCTTCAAGGCCTTCGAGGGGCATATGTGTATTCGTAGACGGAATGGTGTAGAAAGAAAGCATGACTTGTTTGGTGATTTTGATGAGCGCATAAATGTGGCCTATGCGATCGAGGCGATGTTCAAGTAATTTAATTCAGACGTGCCTTCTCGACGTGGACTCGCGTCATTCGACTGAACAAAGTCATGAGTTTCAATTATTAATAATTTATTAAAAAAAAAAAATTGTTGAAAAATACAATTCGATTCAAATAATTTGGTCGGTTATGGAGGCGCTGCACTGTTCAAGCGGCAGCACCAACTGCTTGCCATTGCGGGAATAATGAGTATTTTCAGGCAGTTTTGTAGTCGACGAGTCGTCTATTCGGAAATTCAGCGGCGTATTTCAAACGGGATACGTGAGCGGATGGGTGTGGTATTGCTCCGATCGGCTTATGTTCTTGGCAGGGAGGGGCTGTCGATCCACCATGATGACTAGTGGTTGAAGGTTCCTTTCCGTTGACATCACTGTGACCGTTGTCGTAAACATTGGAGGACGCTTTTCCATGCATAAACAGCGACACAACGCAGCAATGGCCAACAGCGAGAACATCACCACAATCAAAACTATCAACCATACTGGCAACGTTTTCTCTGCGACCATTTTGTTTGAATCCTCAATTTTTTTTCTTGATAAATTTCACTTCTCAAAACACGCTCACCTTCGTCGGTGGCTCAATCAATCAGGCTATAGCTCATCAGAGAGTCATTTTCACAAAAATATTCAATAGTGCGGTTTGAGCAATACGAAAAGTTGAACTGATTTAATAATTTATGGAAGCCGACTGACTTTCGTGCTGTTCAGTTCGGGGAGAATGGATATGCGTCGATGAAGAGAGCGCGATTCGTCGAAGGCAATAAACAAACCGATTCTCACTGGTTAAATTATAACGCTTGTATTTTCGAATGAAGACGAATGGATTGATGGCAGCGGTTCAATCGGGGCACGAAATAGATTGGGCGTGGTATTTCTCAGTTCCGTTTGATTCTCCGGCATTGGCTCGTTGTAGACCCAACACGATGATTACAGGTTGAGGGTTTTCTTCAGATGATGTCACCATCACCGCCGATGTAAACCTTTCCGTTTGCTTTTCCACGCAAAGAACGCGAGATAATGCTGCGATGACCCCGAACGCGCACATCGCCACAATGTAGATAATGACCCATACAGGCACAGTTTTCTCTGCGACCATTCTGTATTAGCTTGAATTGCCCAACTGAACGATTTTCCTAAACTATATCACTTCACGCACACCCTCGTCAATGACTCAATAACAGCAAGGAGCCATTTCCACGAAAAAAAACAAAATATTAAAAAAAAAATTCCATCAATGAGGCTTGAACAATGCGATGAGTTGAACTAAATCAATCAATTCGGGAAGCCGACTGACTATCGTGTTGCGTTGGACGCGGTGAATTGATGTGCGACGGAGGAGAGAGCACAATTTGTAAACAAACCGATCCGGAGCTAAAAATAAAGCGAGTGTTTTCGAACGAAAGCGAATTTATGGCGAATAGGCTGGCGGTGGTTGGTAGGAATTGGAAGTGACGACAACTTGTGGCGTCAGGTATTCCGCAGACGTCACTGTTATTGGAGCTGTAAATGACGGAATTAGCCGACAGTTTGCTGGAATGACGCAAGCAAAAACCTTACCCGTGAACATGGCTGGTGATTTTCTTCTGCAGAGCAAATTGCACATAATCACACAGAAAACCGTTATTATAATGACGGAAAAAAAAATTATATAAGCGCCGACCACCCCCATCGAGGACATTCTTGTAGAAGCAGAAACCGGAATCGCACAGAAAAAAAAACAAACTCAATCGTTCCGAAGCGAACTCAGTCACTCTGCTTCTCGCGAAATTCGGTTGGAAATAACAAACGGCGCCAATCAGCCGGTGTTGCTGAACTGTTTTTGTTTGCCAATGTCGATGGTGAGAGAACGCCGACTCAACATTTACATTGAAAGTGCGTGAGAGCATCGGAACAAATACAATCGCATGCCATTCGCACACGTTCAGTCGTTGACTCTGAAATGAAATTGAAACCTGGCCGATTGACAGCAAATAAAAACAAAGAAAAAAATCAAGTTTATTGAGAATGCCTTGGAGAAGAACATAAGTCGCGTGCAGATATAGATTTTAATTTGATCTAGTAATTAATTTTCTCTTGGGTCCAATGGACTGTCTCGCCATAACATCCCGGCTGTTGTTGCTGCGGACAACCCATATCTCCAGGATAGCCATAGCCCATTGGTTGGGGTCTGAAAGAAAAAATTTAATGAGTTCTGGAGGAGACTTGGTACTCGTCGGGCAACACTCACTCGCAAGACATTGGCGGAGGGAAAGCATGAAAGCCAACCACAGGGGGTCCTGCTTGGACATAATCGTGGTGCACTTGAGTAACTGTCATCGGCGCTAGAATTGACAGAATTGTTTCAAAAACCGAAACGCACTGAACGCACAAATCTTCAAACA
This sequence comes from Lestremia cinerea, assembly GCA_027564135.1. Lineage (NCBI taxonomy): Eukaryota > Metazoa > Arthropoda > Insecta > Diptera > Cecidomyiidae > Lestremia > Lestremia cinerea. Next base: position 9,342 of record JANSTV010120818.1, read on the forward strand.
AACCTCCATAAGTCATCGGCTCGCCATAATCGTGATGAACTTCAGTAACTGTCACTGGTGCTGAGGAAATTCAGAAAATTCAGAAAAAGCCGCAAAGCAATTAATGCGAAAGCGATCGACAAACCTCCATAATATGGCCCAGATGAATACCAGCTTGGTGTATAATTGAAGCAGATATTAGCGATGGCCAAAACAATGGCAGCGATGAATCCGATAGCAACAAGGACAAATATAAATATGACGAAGCCAATCATAACTTTGTACGCAATGTCGAATTCACTTGAATGATCCATTTTGGGTGAATGTTCACTTTGAAGACACAATCAAATCACACAAATTGTTGCGCGAAATCGTGTGTAACTTTGAAAATATTAAAAAATCAATTAAATTCCTCGTCAGCAATGGGCATTGGTCGTGACAGTGATCTCATCGACCCAACACATAGACATTGCGTAATGAATAGTCGATGAGAGAACCGTTTATGTGAGCGACTAAACTAGAATGAGTGGAGTGAACGGGCCAGCCGAAAAAATATTAGAACAGCAAATTCGAATACACACTTAGATCGTCTAAACTCGCAGAGCGATATGGGATGAACGTTGCCGGCCGATTATTCGTATCGAATGAAATGCGCCGCGCATATAACACTCGACGCGGTTTCAAACGGACGGATTGTTGTTGTTTTTTTTCGGAAGAAATAAACAAAATTCATCGCAACGCAACGACAACGATTTCATTTATTAAATTTCGCAATACGATAACACACCGTGAGACATGCAGCCAAAGGTAAAAGTTTCCACTGTGTTTACGGTTTGGTGCCAAACAAAGCTATCGCCTCTTCGTAGGACATTGGCGGTGGGTCATCGGGGAATGGTGGCGGAGGACAATCGACTGATTCTGTTTGAAACGAAAATCACTTTTCAATCACCGCCTGCAGTCGGATGCAAAGCATGAACTGACCTAAAACCACTGAATCCACAATGCGATGACGGCAGCAAAGCACCGAGCACATCCAAAACGCACCGGACAGCATCAGAGTTATAGCCACTGTGAGGATCAGCGAATTGAATTCCAGCAGGATCGTCGATGCCATGATTTTTGAACATCGCCAAATTACTGTTTTGCGGCAAACGAAATAATCTCGAGAAAAAAAAATACAAAATTTCACTCTCGACAATTCTGTCGATTGGATTCGTCGTAATCACAACTGAAACATGATTATTTTGAAAACAATGTTGAACTTGAACCATCGGCTGACCGGTTGCCGATACGAATGAAGTAAACAGTTTTTCAGTTGTGTGACGATGACGTCAGTCCGGCGCGTATACTCAGCGGAGGCGACAGCGTAGACGCTCTACAATATTACAGTATTATTTTGATTTCTTTATCAATTTGTTCAGCATTCGAAGAGAGAGTGTTGCAAGTGCATTTGTCGGCAGTTTTGATTGCGTTTGGCGGCTACGATAAATCCTCAATCTCGGGATGAAAAACTGCGCGGTTGATTTTCTTGAACACAACTGGAGTATCTGTAATTAACGTTATCGCGATAATTGCTTCGAGACTTACTGAGGGTGGGGACTTACGGTGGTGGAGGTGCGGTTGGAACTTGAGATTTGTAACTGGGCGGGTTGGCATCGATTACCTGTTGAATGATGGACCGTTCGACTGAAATGCGAGTTAAATGATTGTAAGAGAATGACAGCAAGTTGCCCATTGCTCGAATGCTGTCATAGATGCTGCGATATCGGGCTACCAGACAGTCAGACTTCGAGGCACCAACATACATACCTTCATCCACCGCGTCTGCCGGTTCATTGTCTTTCTTGCTGAACAAATATCGCCCGTTAATAGCTAACGCGATGAAAAATAAGACCGCTGCGTAAATGAGCCAAATTGGGGTGGCGTTTGACATCCTTGTTCAAAGCTCAAAGAAATAAACAAACAAGAAAATATCCACGATTCACCATGAACTGGCTCGTTCCAAAAACGCGTCGCGGATAAATATCGTCTGAATGTCAAATGTGGTCTCGCAGACGCTTGGATTTTTTTGTTCTTCTTTGTCGGCGGTGTGCGAGCGAGAGAAGCAGTGCAGTGTGTTGTTTACAACACGTTGGGCAAATGCCCATTCGATGGTCGTCATCGAAATGAAACTTGATTTGGTTATTTTTCAAGGCCGTTGCGTTTCGACGCATTTCATTTTCGATTGAAACACGTGAGATGATGGCGATTCGAGGCGATTTCGGTTTTATTTACATTTTGTACATGATTTTATTCTAAAATTTCACTAAATTTTGTCATGACTTCGTATCGATTTGGTCTGGTCGTGTTGCGGCTGCGGGATGAATTTCAGTTCGATGTTGAATGGTATTGCTTTGGGGATTCATGAGTCGCTTGAGCTTTGGCAGCAGGAACTGATTCTTTTAAAGCACTTCACATCAACAATGCTTAATCGTCGTCATCGTAATCGTAATCCGATGCTGGAGGTGTTTCTGTTTCATTCAAACAGGAAGAGAATATTTTAAAAACTTTGAAACTTTTAAAAATTTGATGTCAAAAATCCAACCTGTTTCCACTAAACCAGTTTCCCGAAAACGATATTCATCCAATTTGTGGCAATAACCACACAAGCAACATATGCTGAAAAACACAGTTAAAATAACGACCGTCGATGTGAACATAAATGAAAATCCGATGACATCGAATTTGCTCAACATTTTAAATTGTCGGCTCGGCCGAAAATTGCGTCGCAAAAGTTATTCTGTTCTGTTTTGGAAGAACCACAACTAAAATCTCGATGTTGTCATCGTCTTTCGCACAAACAAACGTCTCGAGGGCACTCACTCATCGCACCAGCATCAACATTATCACACCTGATAGACGCGTCGACTGAATATGAATGGCTTCGATGGTCCCACGAGAGGCACGACTTGAGCTTTTGATTTCGACTGAGCGATAGGCTGAGAGTGAGTGAGTCGAAGAGGTGTTATTGCAGAGAGCGATCGAATGGGAACTCACTTTTACCTGTTCAACTTTATCTATTGCTTTTTGTCAAGGTTGTCGTTTGCGACCTACTTTCGTTCGTTATTCAAATGGGGAGGGGGTTGGGGGCCGACAGCACTGATCTTCTTTGAAACAGTTTTTTCTTGTTATCGTTGTCAAATTTATTTAAATTAAATTTATTTCATCTTCACAATATGATCTCCGCATAATAACCACACTCTCAATCGCTCTTATCCGCGCTTGAGTAATGCAACCACAGCAGCTTTCTGTCGTCGTCCGTTTGCGCAGCGTTTCGTTTTTCCGTGAAAAGGATCGTTTCCTCAAACGATCTTCGATGATCGTCAACGTAGCACGGTACACAGAGGTACCGTTGAACGATACGCTTGAAGTTGGGATATAAATATTCGGATTCCGACCACCAGGTAAGCGGGCACTGCTCGAAGTCAACGTTGACGTCATCAGTGTAACTACGAAATTCGATTTCAAAGCGATTCTTTGGTTTGCGCGTTTTTTGAATGGCATTTCGATTGCCGAAAAGCGATGATAAGCCTGAAATGGAAGGAAAGGCAGGATGTTGGGCTCGTTCGAAGAGGGCTTCTTGATGTTGAAATACCTGATTTGCGTTGTGGATTTTGATTGAATTCATTTTTCAGTTTAATTTCAGGCTGGCTGGCAGCTTGGCCATCTTCCTCCGAGCAGAGTTTTTCCAATTCGTTTTTGATCTCAGCGATATCTGAGGGCTTTGCCAAGTTTTGAAACCGCGGATCCATGAACGATGCAATCAAGAGGAATCGGTTGGAGAGGATTCTGAAAAGACGCGATATTCAGTCGAGCTAAAGGAGGTGATCGTGATCGGACCTACTTCTCTGTCAGAGTTGTGTGAATAATCCGCTTCATTTCCTCTTCTATTGACTCCTCGTTGGCTTCGCCTGCCTTGAATTGTTCTTCCACTAATTTCTGCGCCATCGGCTTCATCAAGGAGGAAAAAGTCAATGGCTCCTGAGACAAGATCTCTAGACAATTCTGCGTAGAAAGAAAGCTGCCAATGTGAAGGTCCATTTTCAGTATAATCGCTGAGCTTACCTTCAACGGTGTTAGACACTCAACGACACTTCGAGCGATTTCCAGCAAATCGCTTGACTCATCTCTGGCAGGCTGTTCTAAGAACGCCGTCAGCAGATTGTATTTTGTCATCCAGGATCCGATGCGAATTTCCAGTAGTTGCTCGCAGGATTCCTGGCCGGTTCGCATGTACTCAAGAATGGCCATAAATGTGTTGTCCACGAGAGGAATTGAGAAGCACTTATCGACGGCTGATTGGAGGATTCCTGGGAAACTTTGGATGGTTGGAATTCCTACAGGAAGAAAATGGCTTGAATGACGGAACAAGAATTGTGTCAAAGTTCGTGACTTACCACAACCATCCAAATACACCTTCAGCTCATGTTCTTCCGTCAACTCGAAGTTGCTCACAACTGCACTGCAATTTGACATCTCGGGGAATTGATTCTCAAGAAATTGGCTCCAATCGACCGTTGAAACATCAACGATGGAATGAATTTGTCGCCTTAACGTTTGATTAATGCTTTCATTTGAACACAAGTAATTTATCGAGACAGCGACAAAAGCTCTGCTTCCGACCGACCATTTTTCCAGTCCCAATGAGAAGGGCTTGGTCGAATCCTTGAACATACTCACCAGGTTGCTGAACACTTTGCTGCGCCTCGAATTATACACCGTCAACAAATTGTTTTGAACCTAAAAGGAAGATTATTGAGCATACGCCATTTACTGAACAAAACAGATATCCTACCGTTTCCTTGGACGGAATTTGAGCTTTCGGGCAGAGTTTTGAGAGCAGCTGCTGAAATCCTTTCCCCTCGAGGATGTTAATGGAGACCAAGTCGGTAATGAAGAAATTTTGCAAGTCAATTTCCAGGCTCTCGAGGCTCTCGATCGACTCAATGATGGCGATTTGCTTTTTGTTCGTCTGCACAGGGGACGCAAAGGGCTGAATAAGTTGAGTCTCAGTCCCCAGTTGCTCCGGCGATACTTCAAAAGCCTCTTCATGGGTTTCAATTCTCCCTGAGGCTTCCTCCTCTAATCCGCTACTCGACAGATACTCCTCGCTCATGATCTCATTCGGATTAGCTTCATCGTCTTCGCTGGCACCTTCTGCCACAAATTCATACTCCCCACTCGCCAAGTGACTGTAGTCCATCTCAATCAGGTCGTCACCATCCTCGGAAATTCTATAGCCTTCGCTTGACTCAGGCTCGTTGATAAAATCCTTCATTTCTATGCCTGTTGGATGACCATTTTCCGACAACTCTGTTTGATGATCAAACTTCAGGACTGTCACATCGTCTGCCGCCGTGGCCAAGGGCAATTGCCAGCTGGTCGAACGGCTTAATTCCACCTTCATACGTTTAACCGTTGATGCGCATCCAATGGGTTTGGTCCCCGTAATTATTGACTTTGCCGAGCGCTTCCTTCCGACATTGAAGAACTCACTCACAATCTCGGGGTGCTTCGCGTTCAAGTGCGTGCTCAAATTGGTCGTGTTCTTGTTATAGGCGATGAAAGCACGGCATATGCAGCAAACGATCTTCGTTTTTGTCAATATATGATTATTGTCATCGGCTGGAAATCCAAAGAATTTCCAAAAGCCTGATCGCATCGACGATGGAACGACGATTTTTCGGAAGGGCATCATCTCTTCCTTGTTTTTGTAAACCAGAATCGGCGAAAGTAGCGATTCAGCCATCATCAAATTCCTCCACAACGGTGTTTCGATGAAAATGAGATTTACCGTTTCGATTTTGACTCCAATCGAGTTTTGCGAGTTTTCCAAATTCGAATTTCAAACTCGCTGGATGCGCTGCATTTCGATCGCACGACACCTCTCACGAATTTTCAGAGGACTTTTTCGAAAGGAAATTCAACGCAATATCACTTTTTGATTCGCAATTGCTTAATTTCTTTATGAATCGATAGAAAACTGTATTTACTTCGAGAATTTTGCGGTTTAATGTCAAACAGTGTTTGTTGAATGGCTGGCAGCTTCCCCGTTAGCAAAATACGGAAATCAAAGATGGCGGCGCCTTCTCAATTTTCATTATTCATCAATTTGACTTTATAAATTGAATCTGAATCGTATTAATTCATCCCAAGCGTTCAGCAAAATGATACCCCCCAATCGATAAGAAAGAAACCCAAATCCGAAGAATTCAATGGAAACACTCCATTCGAGATCATGCTAAATCCTTCTGACGGGGACATTGACACTCACCATTTCGAGATAGAGAAATGTCATTGAGCTGTCACTGGCTGGCTGTTGTTTCGCTGGAGAAACAGAATCTAAAATGGAACAAAATAAACAAAGGACGTTGAATTCTTCGTGAACAAATTTATCTCGAAAGATGACCTCACTTTGATTTCTAACAAAATTCTTGAGAAGACTTGGGTCAAAATGGTTCTGGAATTGACGGTGCTCACGCTGAATATCTGGTAAATGAGAGGGAGTTTTGAATATTTTCTCGCTCGCTGACGCTAATATTTCGAATACTTACTTGTCTCGTTCGCTCAGGGGCATTCCATATGTGTCAAGGGATCGTGACGTTCGACTGCCAGCCATTGGTGATGTCCTTGCCACTGGCATTCATGACATCGTCTCGCTGCAAGAGGTCTGGTCCGAGAGCGACTATCAATACTTGAAGAAACGAACTGAGAATGTTCTGCCGTACACTCATTACTTCTTCAGGTGAGTTTGACCTCAGAGCAATGGGAATCATTGCGGAGTTTCATTCAGATGTCTTTCTCGGTGTATTACAGTGGTGTTTTTGGTTCCGGTTTATGCCTCTTTTCGAAGCATCCAATAACAACAGCTCTTTACCACGCTTGGCCAGTGAATGGCTATGTTCACCGCATCCAACACGGTGATTGGTTTGGCGGTAAAGGCGTGGGCTTATGCCGTATCCTTGTCAACGGCCACCCGGTAAATGTTTACATCGCTCATGTAAGTTGACCAAGTCAGAACGTTTGGGCTGCCTCCAATAGACTTTCTTTGCTCTTTTCAAGCTCCACGCGGAATACAACCGCAAAAAAGACGAATACAATGCTCACCGAGTTGTGCAAGCGTTCGACACAGCTCAATTCATCCAATCGACTCGAGGAGACTCAATTCTGCAAATTCTGGCTGGTGATTTGAACACTGAACCCGGTGACCTGGCATACAGGTAGGATTGATCAGATTGGGGTTGAAGGGAAATCTTGTGAAAACCATTTTTAATTAAAGAATCCTGCTGTCGACGTCCAAACTGAGGGAGACGTACAATTCAAGACTCGGAGAAATTGGAACGAATGAATGTGCACATAACTCATACACAACCAGCGAAACGAAGGCTTCTCTCCCGAATGGCAAACGGATCGACTACATTTTATTCCGTGGCGGTGGTGACTATGACGCGAAGGTGCTGGAATACAAACTGCCTCTGTCAGAATGCATTCCCAATCACAATTTGAGCTACTCGGACCACGAGGCGGTTCTTGCAAAATTATTGGTAAGCAAATCGGAGGGAGAACACTGCAAGCTCGATGACATCTACGAGGAGAATGCCTTCAGCAAGACACTGCGCGAGTGCATCGAAGAAATGGAAGACATTTTGAAGCGACTCGTATCACACCGTCGTTGCTATTTGCTGATGGCTTTCACTCTGTTCGTCATTCTGATATACATCACGGACCTATATCCGCCATACGGCTGGAAGACGCTGTATCTCGTCCTGAAGGTGCTTCTGTCAGGTCTGACATTGTTCTTCTTGTTCATGGCCACCTTGTGGAACTCCATCGAATACAATGGCATTTTGTCGGGCAAGCTCGCCATGGAAATGTCTTTGCAGAGCATCAACATCGAAAGAGATCGCTTTCGATCACATAATTTGGACAAGGACTGCGTTTGAGAGGGTGTGCTGACGCGGCAGACGCCGTAGCACGGACCAATCAATGCCATAAAAATCAACGACAATCGCTATCCGTCCACTTTTCGCCTGGATAGCTCAATTAGATAAGTTCAAATAACAATTGCTGTTGCGACTACAATACAAAATCAATATTTATTTATTTCACTGAATAAAAAAACAATTAATGCTTTTTTTTTGGAACTATTTTCGATCTTATTACACTCAATTATGAATTACATTCATCGAATTATTGAATTTACGCTCGAACTAAAATCTAAAAAAGTTTTTTGCTGGAAAATTTTTGGCTTACGTTTTCAATAGAAGTAGTTATATTTAGAATTCCTAACTAGCGAATTTATTGGTGTTTGGATGCGAGAAACAATGACGAGGATTTACTCTTGAGGAACTGCGAGCGGATTGGAATGGATGGTATCCAGGGAGTTTGGATCTTGATGAAATGGCATGCATTTAATTTCTATTTTTAATTAAATTATTGATTATTAATTAATCTATCGATTTACTTAATTTTATCTATTTATTAAATAATCAAATTATTAATTCAAGACAAGTAGTCTAATTAATTTTTTAATTAATTGCTAAATAATTTAATAATTTTAAGAATCGATTGATTAATTATTAATCACATTAATTTTATGTCATAATCATGGTTAGCTGAACAGACAGCTGCGGAACATCGACAACACGAAAATCGATGCGGGTTCGTTGAACTCAAAACCTCGAAACCTAATTACGGAGTTCCACTTTGACTGACGAAATCAACGGTAAATCAATAACCGTTTCGACAAAACATGACACCGATATGAAAAATCGTTCTCCATTGAATGGGCTTAATATAATTTGCGTAAAAAAGAGAAATAAATAAACTAAGCTATGTACAATTTGA
>JANSTV010120929.1:0-18199 GCA_027564135.1 Lestremia cinerea
ACAAAAATTTCGACAAATTTGTTTCATACAGTGCGAACAATAACAACGGCGCCATTTGCATTTTCTAAATTGACATGCGAGCTGGAGGTGTATTTGAAATTGATTGCTAAACAACGTTTAATGGACGTCATTCGGTCGATATCGCTTAAAATTTAACCGGAATAATCGCAGATTGACGACGAATTCGGCGAAAATAGCTTTGAATTCTTATTTTTAGGCGATCAGTTTTTGACCAAGGGCTCTTTTGCGAGAATTCTCACTCAAAATTCGGAAAAAATGTAAATCGAGAGATTTCGAAACTGTAGCGTTTTTCCAAACCATCGTTCAATGTTGGGCATTTAAAAGTTGAAAGATTGGTCGAATAGTATTGCCAGATGGTTTCGATGACCGTATCAGCAACACTCATATCGAGCTCCGCATCTTCAATAAATAATAATGATTGCTGTTCAAAATAAACGGGTTCAGCTATTGAAATGCCATTTCAGAGTTTTTATTCGATATTTTATTGCTTTATTTCCAATCGTTCCATTGATCTCCTCTGGGATCGGAGCAATGGTCTTAAAGGTATTCAAAGGTGATGTATTGAATGACGGAACGGGCCTTCGAACAAATTCTTGTCATTCTCTCAATTTTCCCAAAGAGAAGGCTCCTTCGATTCACACGTTACTCCAACATTGGATCAGAAGCTCGATAGGGAGCGTGACTCCTCAAAGGAAACACCATCAACGCTCAAATGAAACTCGAAAGTTCAACTAATTTTGAATCCACTTGGTTAGGAATCATTTATTCATTTTCTTCACTCTTTCGACAATTCTGATACAAAACGGTTGACAGTAGTTCAATGCCAGCTTATGCATCATCTGGTCCAGCGGACTGCAAATGACCAGCCTTACGCATACGTTCCAATGAAGCCTCTGCATCGTAATTCCTGAAAGGATTCACAAGGCGATTACAAATGACACTCTGATTTGAGGCACAGTCAATGGTGCGACGGTCAATTTACTTGTAGAATTCAGCGTAAGCCTTCTTGCGGGGCTCGTTGATGGTGTATTTGGCGACAACAATTCCGGCTAACGACAATGCAATGCCAATGAAGAGATGTCTCTTCATGAATGCATGATGGTGCCCCTTCAACACTGGTCGTGGACCAAAGGGGTTTGATGATTGGGCTACAGCATCTCCGGCCATCTGAAAAAAAACCCATTCGAAAACTGTAAATCACATTTGATTAACTTGATTTGAGTTTTGCAGGAGGACAAATCCAATGGCAATGAGCCGAATTACGTAACCTAACACTGGGGTTAGGACTGACATTCACAATATTCCTTTTCACATCATTTGACTGACGATCATCGTTGAACGGGCACAATTGTTTTACCTCAAGGGCGGATGTTAAATTTCTCCCCACAAAACTTACTTTTGCGAATTTAGTTGTGGATGAAAAAATTCACTTGCTGCTCAATGTTTTACTCGATAATGACAATACTGCAAAGATGGTGAATATTTTTCATTTCAGTCGATCGAAATATTTTGACAGCTCAAAAAGTTTTGCCCAATTATCGAATTTTCGAGTTTCGGGCTTTGGGCTTTCGGACTAGAAATGATGTCTTGTGATTCAAAAGATTGATTCTAAATTGTTTTTTGTTTCTTTTTTATGCAAAGAGTGAATTGTTGTTATTATTGATTTTATTTTATTCTATTTCGTAAAATATTGTTCGTAAGGCATTTCTCCATTAAGTGAATGATAGACGGCGTCTCCAAGGAATACTACGCAAGAAGCTGATGATTCGTTAGCTCACAATCGACTGTGGTATATCATGGAATTGGAATCATCCTTGCCAAGGGATACATTTTGAATGGCTTCGATGATTTGGGCATTGATACGAAGCAGCTCAGTGATATCTTTGGCACAATGCGACATTGTCTGTGAATAAACCGACGAATTAGTTGGGAGGTTATCGCAGGAAAATGAATCTACTTACGCGAATCTCGTTGACAACATCTCGGGAATAAATGGACGGTTCTTTCTCGTTTCCCTAAGAATGGGGATGAAGAAATGTTATGTTATGTTGGCCAATCAACTGAAAGAATATTACCTTGGGCGTATCCTCATCACTCTTAATGTCCTCTCTAATATCATAAATTCTCTTGCGAATGGAATACAAAGCGTCGTCACAGTTTTGGATGTCTGTCTCCAAGATCTTTGTCTGGAAGTGAGATAAGAGTTGTTAGAGGATTCCATCGCTCATGATTACCAGACTGGACTGACCTTAACATAAATGGTCTGGGCTCCCTTGTACCAATCAGCCAAGCATTCAGCAATCTGCGCCACAACAACTTTAACGTCATCGTTCAACAACAACTTGACTCGCTTCAGTGTTTCAGCGATCTGAAAGAGGAAAATAGGAATGAAATTTTGGTAAAGAAATCGAAATGGCAAATCTTTCTTTGATCTTTTCCAAAGCATGAAATTGCTCGTCGTTGTATGTTAACGATCGTGTTGCTCGATCTCTTAGAAGATGCTGCCAGGAGTCACGCAGCCGTTCAATCAGACTTTTGGCTCGCGCATTTGATTTGGTTTTGCATGGGCATTTCTTGTCTCGAATTGCTGCTTTCCATTCGGAGCTGCGGACAAATTAAATGGAGTTAGATCACTTCGGTACAAAGTAGTTGATTCATTACTTGAGGCATTCCTCAGTGACATATTTGCTGAAGAGCTGCTGAGTTGGCTCCGATACACCGGAGATGTTGTGTTTGAGGCTACGCAATTTGTCAATGACAGCGCCCATGTTCTCGTTACAATCCGTCTGAAATGAAACGATTTTTTTTTTTAAATCTCCTTTCTCATTCGATGAATGGTTAATCTTACGTTCAATGTCAGCAAATTGACCGCATCCGCATATTCGCTAATGGCATCACTCAACTCATCCAAATGCTGTGTTTTGCTGCAAAAACGAGATGGAAGAATAATCAACGGCTTCTTTAAATTTCAATCACATTCCGGGAACTTACTCTGATAACTTGGTCAAAGTCTCTATGAGCATCAGAATGAATGATTCGACCGCAGCCTTCATCAATCGATCCTTCCGGGAATGACACTCGAGACGACGTTTGCATTCATGGCCAACACTACAGGCCACTTTAGCTAAACTGGCGTCATTTTCGACGGAGATCGCATTTGGAAATGTTGGAAATTTCGGAAGTTCCAGCTCTTCTGGAAGCGTGACATTGTTGTTATCTCCAGAGTATAAGAAGATTGGAGATTCTGCATCAGTTGTTGGATATCCCTTGACCAGCGAGTTGGTGCCAACTTTTGCCTCCAAATGTTGAATTTCCAGCAGTAGGATTTGACTTTCTGGTTGAACGTCGGTTTGTAATTGGATGTGCTCCTTCAGTGAGAAAATGGTATCGTCTTCATTCATATAGACCTCAATGGATGCCGTTCGATTGATGTGAAACACGTGCAAGACACGCTTGCTCAGTATTTTCGTGACTTCTTTGAAAAAACGATCAAACGACCACATCCGCGTTTGGTTTTCTTCAAGCAAGCCGGCCAGTAGAGGGGTCACCAAAGCCTTCAATCCAGTGCTCAATTGACAATGGTTAGGCAATTGACGTGACCATTCAATTTGGCCATTTTCCGATGTCTGCGTACCGGATATCACCCCAGACGCTTTCTTCGTCGTTATGAGATGCATCGTTTCCTTGTTCTTTCTGCCGCCATACGGCCGAAATGGTAAGTTACCGGTGGCCACGTGGTACAGAGTGACACCAATCGACCACAAATCAATATTTGCTGTGAATGTTTTTGAGATCGATTTTCGCAAAACGGCTCGTTCATACAAGTCTGGATGGAGATACTCCTCGGTGCCGTACAAGGACACGAACGGTTGATTGTCTTCCAATTCCCGTGCAGCGCCAAAATCTGTCAATTTATAAATGGTCTGTCCGTCTTCGGAAATGAATTTCATGATGTTTCCGGGCTTCAAATCTCGATGCACGAGATTGTTGTCGCGTAAGTGTTTCATTCCGGCGGATAGATGCTCAAGCACAAGTCGGAATTCATGCGCAGATAAACCGTAGGTGTTTTCCGGATCGTCCAAAATGTTAAACAAACTGCCACCTGTGCATAGCTCCATGACGATGACTTTTCCACGACCTTCTTGATCATCTTCGATGGCCAACAGTTTGACGATATTCTCGTGATTGACTTTCTGCAGCACCTCGAATTCGCGCATTTGAACATCAACGGGTCGCATATGACTCATTTGATTGAATGTTTTCACCGCAACAGGCTCCCCATTGTGCTTGTTGACACCCTGAAATTGTTCCACCGAGTCAGTTCTGAAATCAATTGTCAAACAACATGCGGAAATTTACCTGAAACACAGCTCCAGTGGCGCCTTTCCCTAGCACAGACGTCGTGCACCAGACGTAATTCATTGAACCACGAAGAAACGACATGGTCGCTGCTTTGTTTATTTCTTTTCTAATTCACTTTATCGCAATATTATCTAAAATTTATCTCAAAAGTGCAAACAAAAATGCATTTATCACCGAAAGTGGACCACATGAAACTACTTTCTGTTTAAATTTATTTCTACATTCGTTTTGATAAAAACGAAATGACGATGCGACGAATATTGTTTTTGCTTTTATTATTCTGTAATAAACAAAATTTACTAACAGCTGAGAGACTATCGGAGAATGTCATCGTGACAAGTAAACAAGTGAGTGGGTCTGGTTTACACCGCTGGTCATTGACTTGAATCCGAGCCGTACTAGAACTCAGTGCATTGAATGCCGTTAATTTCTTTTTTGGAAATGGAAAAACACAATTTTTTTTATTAATTTTTTTATTTATTCTCATTCCACAAATTGGATTCTTAAAACAATAATTAGAAAGGAAATACATGCCAAAGGGCAATTAAAAATACTCAAGATTAATTTGAGTTTAAAATGGATTTCGTACGATTTCAAGACGTACATGAAGCTCTGATTCTGGCAGCCTCTCATCGATCATTCATTGGTGCCTTCCAAGACATCGAGCATTTTGAAGAGACGATAATTGTACTCGATGATCCTTTGCGAATAGAACAACAACATCGCCATGTTTCTCTGATTGTTTTTCTTGGTCTTGAAGCGCGATAGCAAAGATTTCTCGTTGTTGGTTAATTGGCGTTCATCTTCGGCGACTGGTGGTTTTGGTTCTCTATTGGACTGAACATTTCGAACTTTGCACTCGTGATAAACCAATTCGATTGGGCATAGCTTTTCTGTGATATTTTGGACAAAACGCTCGCACAGATCCTTCTCCAAAAGCACAGATTTTTTGAAGCGTTTGGGGTTCAAACACCTTTCCACCGTCACATTATAAGGGTTGAGGAACAAATCCTTATCGATGATATATGTGATGCGTGGAATGGACTCGCAGTGTCCGACGAGGCCAGTGTCAGCATTTAGCATCATACATGTTGATTTGATCACTGGCTGTAGTTGAAGTTGTTGGAGTTGTTGCTGTTGTTGTTGTTGTTGTTGTTGTTGTTGTTGTTGTCGTTGTCGTTGTTGTTGTTCATGTTGTCGTTGTTGTCGTTGCAGTCGTTGCATTTGCTGTTGTCGTTGTATTTGTCGTTGTCGCTGTCGTTGATGCATCGGGATTGGTGGCCGTTCGATCCTTGTAATTTTTGCTGGTTGCTCCATTTCGAAGTCCGCTAGCTCGGACATTGCAAAGTTACCTGGTTGGATCATTCTGGTTCTTGCTGTCTCATACATTGCACCGTTCGCTGGTTGAATCATTCTGAAGTTTGCTGGCTCGTGCATCGCAAAGTTTTTTTGCTGGTTCATTGAAATGTTCGCTGGCTCAGTCATTCCACCGTTCGCTGATTGGATCATTCTGAAGTTTGCTGTCTCATGAACTGCAACTTTCGCTGGTTGGATCATTTTGATACCTGCTGCCTCGTGCATCGCACCGTTTGCTGGTTGAATCATTCTGAAGTTATCTGCCTCGTGCATTGCAAAGTTTGTTTTCTGGTTCATTGTGATGTTCGCTGGCTCAGTCATTGCAATGTTCGCTGATTGCATCATTCTGAAGTTTGATGTCTCGTGCACTCCATAGTTTGTTGGCTGGTTCAATATGATGTTCGCTGGCTCATGCATTGCAGAGTTTGCTGGTTGAAACATTTGCTGGTATGTTGGTGTCTGTTCAAATGGAAAAAATAAATTAGTTTCTTGTGATTCTTTACTCTTCGAGGACAATCTTTACTTTTGCCATGTTCTTTTCGGTAATTCTTCTGGTGGTACTGCTTTCACGAATGCACGAACGGTTCTGATCCAAATTGACCATTTGGATCGACTTTTAAACAATTTTTCAGCACACTGGGCGTTTACTTGATCTAAACTATACCTGAGTGGATGGGGGTATTCTGGATAATCCCACATGTTGGACTGATACATTTTTGCTTGAAATAGGATGGAGTGGTAATCCTAATTGGTGGTACTTTTGTTGCTATTCGTTGACTGATGGTCAAGCGCTCAATAAAAGCGATGGTTTGCCACCAATACCCTTCTTGAG
The DNA here is from genome assembly GCA_027564135.1 of Lestremia cinerea. Taxonomy (NCBI): domain Eukaryota; kingdom Metazoa; phylum Arthropoda; class Insecta; order Diptera; family Cecidomyiidae; genus Lestremia; species Lestremia cinerea. Next base: position 6,572 of record JANSTV010120929.1, read on the forward strand.
TCAGAGTCAGATAGAAAAACGCATGCACACACACATACAACTACCTGCGACGAAAGTCAATTTTTGGTTGCCTCCCTAAACTGTTCGACAAGCCAAATAGACCGACACCGGCGATAATTTGTTGATCGAATTCGAGAAAAATAAAAATTTCGACCGAAAGAACGATAAAATCTCATCAATTAAACTGTAATAAACCAATTTATTCAAGATTTTTATCGCAAGGAAGTAGCATAGATCCACAGACAAGTCTTTTCATTCCGTTTTAGTCTTTGTGACGATTTTCATTGGAATTTGAGCCGTCGTTCGTGGTTTGGCCGATTCGTTTCGATAAACTCTCTGTGCTAAGTACATCTTCATCTTTGCCTAAGTCATTACTGTTGGCAACCGTTTTGTAAATGGCCAATGCTTGCCCGACCAATGATGAGATATCGCCGACATTCGATGGCAATATCAAGGTGTTGTTTGTTCGTGCCAAATTTTTGAACGCAGTCACATATTGCTCCGCAACGAAAAGCGATGCCGCATTTTTACCGTCCTTCACTGTCAAGCTGTTTGCAAAAGAAATCGAAAAGAATTTCATAAAAACCGCCAGATAAATTGATTCGATTCACTTACGCTTTCGAGACCATGTTCAAACTCTTTGCTCTGGCCTCAGCCACCGCCAACAAGGCCTGAGCCTCACCCTGAGCCTTGTTGATTTCTTCCATCCTCTGGGCTTCGGACGCAAGGATTCTTGCCTGGCGTTTTCCTTCAGCCACATTGATGTCGGCTTCTCGCACACCCTCTGATTCCAGAATAGCAGCACGTTTTCGTCTCTCCGCTTCGACTTGCATCTGCATCGCTTCATGTACTCGATTTGGTAGCTGAACGAAACGAAAATCGTTAACCGAGACGCTTTTTCAATGAAATACCGACGAGCTTACCTTGATGTCTCTGATTTCGTAGCGAAGACATGTTATTCCCCAAGCAAGACTCGCTTTGTTTATGGATTCGACTATGCCAACGTTCAGCGATTCGCGCTCTCTGAAGACCCTATCCAAGGACATTTTACCTAATTCGGATCTCATGGTGGTCTGTGCCAATTGTGTAATCGCAAATTCCGGATCCTCAACACCGTACGATGCTGTCAATTCAATCGTTTTTCATGAATTATCGGAAAGAGTCATCAACGATAATGACATACCCAAATACGGATCCAAAATCCGCAAATACAAGACGCCATCAATACCCAGCGTGACATTGTCGACGGTGATGGCACTTTGCTTCGGAACGTCAATAGCGATTTCCTTCAAACTTTGAACATATTTAACACGATCTACGATTGGCAAAAGTATGTTCAGGCCGGGCTCCAATATCCTGTGAAATTTGCCCATGCGTTCCACAACCCAAGCCTACGTTGCAGAGAAGAAAAACTCGATATTATGATGTCATTCAAGCGAAATGATGTTGATAAACAAACCTCCTGTTGTGGAACGAACATAACCACTGTGTTTAGCGGCGTTGAACTGGCGTGTCTCACGTGTGGATGCAAGTTGATCGCTTTGGGCTGCTGAAATGGAATCGATTTGAAAAGAATCAATTAGTTTTTTTTCCGCGGAAAGAGCCTTCCAATGGCTCATTGGAGGCACTTACGAAGAGTATTCCCTTGTACGCGGTCAACGCTCGGGCCATCGGTGAGCGAAACATTGCGTTGTGAATTGGTCTCTGTTTTGATTTTGCTGAACGAACTAGCTCTCCCCGGAATTCTTGTTCAATCTTCGTTATGATGTTGTCAAACAATCAAATATGCCGTGGAAATAACAACTCTTTATTGGGAAATACTTTGATTCAAACGCAAGTCGGCGAATATTTGATGAAATTTGCCAGAAACGTCATGCTCAAGTCAATCGATGAACATAACCTAAGAAATTGCTGTTTTCGTCTTATTTTCATTTTTCATGGTTGAATTTTGGGCAAGTTCACCCATTGGCCGACTCTTGTTTGAATCTTATTTACCGTTAAGACAAATATCTCCTGTTGCTTCTTTTCTGATAGTCGAGTCGAAAATTTGGACAAGCATTGGTTTTAGAATTGAATTATTTGTCAGCTCACGGGTCCGATATCGAAAGGCCGAACGGAGTTTATTTCTTTTTCCACACCGAAAAAGGACAATTTTCGAGAGCGACGAAACAATTGACAAGAAAAATGGACGAGCAAAAAGTTATTTGTGATGGACTTACTAAAGGGAATGTTGAACCAGAGCCATCAGACGCGACAAAAGACAACGATATAAATCATCGAGCGGAAGATTGTCCACAGGCATCGATTACAAGGGAAGTCACCTCGGATAGCGATGAAGAAGCAACAGAGCGACAAGTAGCAGAAATATGTCATCAATTAAAGTTAAAATATGAAGAGGATAAGAAAAAGTTTCTAGAGCGTGCAGCAATTGAAGTGCCGTTGGTTTTCAAAGAATTGCCCGAAGGCGCTACCATTTCAAAATCGTTGATGTTTCGCCGCCAAAAAAAAAAGAGGTATCACAAGACCAAGTTGAATATATTATTTATGAACCAGAAAAATGCCGAATACAGGAATGAAATCGAGAAATTGAAGAAAATCAAAGAAATGTGCGAGAATGAGGAGAGAAAAATGAAGAGACATGGTGACGAGAAATAGTTGATGCTCGGCAATTTGACAACAACGAAACGAAATATTTTCTTGACTTTGTGATGAAATTGAAATAAATTCAAATGATTTGCGGAGAAAAACCCGTGTTTATTGTTCTAAAAACGTGTTTTTTGCTGTTGATGCTTTAACACCCGAACAGAGGTACATTTTCTTAATCCCCTGTACAACGTCGCTGCATTTTCGGATTTTTTTGATTTCAGCGTATCTAATGATATCTTTCGATGGGGATTAGACCACGTCTGGAAAAAGAATTGGTCAATCGTTTCGGTGTAATTAGTGTGCGTTTATTTATGCATCGCCCGGGTTTTTACAACGCAGAAAGGTCAAAAAGTTAATCCTTTTAGCCCTCAGTGGGACTTAGTTGATTTACACGGCTGGTCATGCAGGCGACAGCATTGGGAATGATGCGTTGGTGAATTTGGGTGAAAGCATCTGAAAACGGATGCGAGGTATGCAAAGTGATGCTACAATGACCCATCTTACCTGCACGAAAAAGCGAAAATATATTTTGAACAATTTTTCCACTCCAAATGTGTGCGGGCCAACCTTAATTGGTCTACGAAAAAGCCAGTCTGCTTCCAAACTAATTGCTCTTGAGGAGTTTCGGAATCCATGATTTGGAGGCGACCTATTTTTCAACGGTGAAACTATTGGTGCTGTAACTGTGCCAGTGCATTATTCTCCTCGAAAAACGTAGACTGCCTCAGCCAATCGTTGATCTCAGGACGGTTAGAACTGACACCGCAGTATTTACCAACTGGAAATGAACGCAATCAATGATTCAGCCCGTCCGAAGCCCATGCTCTCTCACCGTTGTGAAATTCTCCATCGAACAAATCAGAACAGTCAAACCAAGCCCGTTAAATAAGAACGGCTGTTGGGACGCTTGCATGATCATCAGCACATGTCGCCTCAATTCCGGCGGATATGCCAGCCAGCCGGAATCGAGAAAAGCCGCGTCTGAAACAGACTGCAAGCTCGAGTTGACCTTCTCTCCGAAGAGGCAAAAAACGAAAATCACGGCCAACGTTCCGAAGACCATTTGAACGTTCTGAAAAACAATAGGCACTGTCCCCGCCGCCACATTCTAAAGAAGCATTGAATGAATTTCCGGCGCGAGCGCGTTCCACCAGTCCCAACACTTACCACAACCAGCTGAAATAATGCTGTGCACATCATTGTCACATCGGTTGAGAATGTGATGAAGATTATTCTGGTGATTACATTCAACAGCATCGCGGGAATTCTGAAAAGTCGGCAATGGATCGGAGTTGCTCGAAACGATGAAGCGAAAATTTACCGAATGACTTCGTAATGGAATCTAATGGCATGAATTAGTTTCTTTTTGAGCAGGCGACGATCTTCGGGCTTGATTCTATGCATCGAACTGGAAATCACAAATGGATGGGACAAAATTTGCTTCATTTCCAATCGCAAGTCTCTTAGTGTTGCGAGCGAAAACAGGCAAATGCTGACAAAAATTGTCTCCGGCAATGAATGCAGCACGGAACATGCCACGCATTCAATTGTGGTGACCAGATAGCCCATCAGCACATCCAATACGGGAAAGCTCGTCAGCCCGAAGCTGCAAAGGCATGGTGGAAAGTGATTGTGGTAAAATCGGAAACGAAGACAAACCTCAATTTTAGAGGCAAACGCCACAAGTCGATGGATTGTTCCTGTAGGAAGGAAAACACTATCGCCAATATTGGGGTGGGCAACAAAACCAGCATGAAGGTCAGCCTATTGACGATCATAAAGGCCTTCGCCGATAAATTCGAATTCTTGTTCGCCGTATCATATAAGCGGGCCGATGATGGAGACGTGCCTTTGAAGAAAGAAAGGTAACAAATTGAAGAGGGCGCGGGAGGAATTTCTCACGCTTATCGACAATCTCCTGCAACAAACTGAAAATCTCGTTCAACTCGTCGATGCGGAGCCAGAGCAGTAGGAGTTTGATGGCCACTTGCAATATAGTGGCGACGATGTACAATATGTGGGTGAGTTCCGTCAGGTCCGGATGCTTTCTGAAGATGTAGTCAATGGACGGTGGAGCGATAATTAGAGAGGCCCAAAGCCAGAAGTAAAACAGCCACTTTTTTTCATGGACCGCGCCAGTCTTCAAGCCAGTGACTCGCACAGCGCGTTTTGTTTTTTCCAAAATTTCCACCATTTTTCTTTGTTTTGTGGTAATTCGGTTGATCGAGAGCGTCAAATGAAAACGTTCGACTTCTGCAATGATTGAACTGTGAATGCGCAGTCCTTGTCTCTGAATTATTTCAATCTGTCATTTTCGTTTCGACATCGAATGAAATTTGAATAATTCAGCAAAATATCGTTTACTAAAACGTATTCTACCAAAACATCTGTCCTCCAACAACCAAATGAATTAATAAAAACAAAACTGCATTTCATAAAATACCAAATTGGTGCATTGAAACCGGAAAACTCCATCGATTGTTATTAATTTCTCAATTTATCCATTCGACAAAACTGAATAATTCAGTCCGATTGTTACAAATTCAAATCACTTTCATGAAATTTTGATGCGATTGTTTTCCAGCAATTTGGCGTGGAGAATTTGAGCGATAGTTGTCCTTCGCTAAGCTGAATGGATCAAGGCTAATTTTTTGCTAATCAAAAATGCATGAACTAAACTATGTCGTTTGTCCAATTGGAAGGTCGCGAGTTTCTTCACAAAATAAATACTTTCGAACTCGGTTTGAAATCAAATGCGTTTATGTTTAATGTTTTCAATTGCACTGAATAATGACTACTGCTGAAGGGAATGCCGAATCGATTCCTCCTGCCAGGCGACCTCTTATTGTTATGCTGATTTCGAGATATTCCAGATCATTCTGTCGAGATGCTTCAACAGCCGTTTTTGCTGAATAGGCGAATTCAGCCGGGGAAAAATGGCCAAAAAATATATCGAAAATGTTCAAGAGCCACCTGTATCTTCTGGTGTCGAAAGTGAGATTCACTCTCCGCATCTGATGATGCCATCTCATTCGGAATGATGATACTCAAGTCAGAGTTGAAGCTAAGACGAAACGGTTGAATAAAACTAATTAATGAACGCTGTGTTGGATCTTTGCGTGCCAGTGGAGCGGATATTATCAAATTATGTGTCGTCAAAGACGCCGTTGTCGATCCCGCTTTCCTTGTGAGTGACTGGTTTGGATATGGGTTCGTTATTATTATTCGTCTGCTCTTGTGATGCCCAACTTGGCAAAGGGCGGAACAAGCCACGTCCTCGCTGAAAGGAAACGGAAGTGAGTATTGCTTATTGAACGAGGCATTGGAGCCTTATATTTACCGGTCCCTTTATGAGGCGATACACCAGAAATACCGCAAATGGTACTAGCGTCGATGCGCCCATAGCCCATCCAAGCCCATCGGCCCACGCCGGGAAAACATAATCGCCGAATTCCGTGGGCTCAATGTCAGTCATGGCAAAGAAGAACACCGCCAGACAAGTGACTGGCGATAGTACCATCAATGTGATCCACCAATAGCCGCGTAATATTCCCTTCAAACGGATGTTCATGTCGCGAAGATTATCGAAGGTACGCTGCATGCCGTACACCCAGGACAAAACGACCACTTCGGCCATGCCCAGCAAAAGAACAGCCCAAGATGCGGTGTGCCAGTCCATCAGAGTGAATAGATACACGCCGCCGTTGCAAACCATTGGCAGGCCAGCCAGGAAGCAGAACATGCATGTACCGGCAGTCACCTGAATGCGGGAATTTGAATCAAGTCACGCGATGATGAATAACGTTCTTACCTTCCAATGATGCCCATTCAAATGAGGCCAATGATCAATCACTGCCGTGCAAATCGCTTCGATGCCGCCAAATTGCGAGCCCATGCCCAGAATGAACATCATGAGGAAAAACATGATCGCCCAAAAATGAGGCAATGGCATCAAAAGAACGGCTTCCGGGTAAGCGATGAATGCCAGACCAGGTCCACTTTGGACGACTTCACCGACGGGAACGTCAAGATTTTGCGCCATAAAACCCATCACTGAGAACACCGCAAAGCCAGCGAAGATTGCCGTAAAGACATTCGTCAGAGACACCACGATACAGTCGGTGTGGAAGTTGTTTTTGAACTAAAATCCCAAATGAGAGCAAAATCATCGTAATCAGCGCTCATTATCGAGTGAGCCTCCGCTCACGAGAGATAATTACACACCTGATTGTATGACGAAAAACTGACCAATGAACCGGTCGACAAACCAAACGAGTAGAAAATCTGCGATGCAGCATCACCCCATACTTTCGCGCTCGCTAATCTCGACCACTCCGGTTGGACGTAGAATGATATTCCAGTTGCGGCACCTGGCAGCGTAGCACCGCGTATCTGAAATCACTGCGTGAATTATTGCTTCATCATACCAGCCATTACACATACCAACAGCGAAGTGAGGATCACATACGGGAAGAGAGCGGTGAAATAAACGACTTTGCCTGCACTTTTGATGCCTTTCATCAGACAGAAAAAGGCTATGATCCAACCAAGGGCGAGACATAACACCAATTGCCATCGTGGATAGCCCCAGTTGTTCCATGTGGCATCGCCGATACCCAACACGTTTTGACTGCAAAACGAAATGACGATGAGCTATTGACATTGAGCGCTTCGTTGCGTTGGATACGCACTAATAATACTCCTCGGAGGCCAAGACTCGGCCCGCTCCAACATGACGAATCGGCACAAAGTCGCTTGCTGTCTCATCGAAGCAGAACGACGCATTGATGCCCGTAAGGGAATTATCCTTGCAGATATTCCCAATTGACATGCAGGTTCGATTCCAAAATACCTTGTCCAAGCTGTCACCCGTATTGTTCACCTTGCAATTCTGATCTTCCAGACTGCTGAAGCATCCTGGTGGAAAAAGGATAATGGTTCGTTCGTACTTGGCTATTGTCTGTGCCTTCGTGCCTCGCTGAGTAGTTTGTGCCGATCAAGAAGCTCCACATTGAACAGCACAATAGGACTGCCACTTGGGCCATGAGAGCACTTACGGTCTGTGTTGTATTCGTTGTGGCAGTAGCCCCAACCCATTTCCGGCAAAAACGAAGCGAAGAAATAGAAAATAATCCACGAAATGATCACCATGTAATATATCGTTACAAACAAGATGACCACCAGAGTGCAGTAGCCCAAGCCTAAGGAAAGGGAAAGAGAATAGTTAAAGTCGCAATTTCGTTAATGTCTGGTCGTCTTACCGTGGAAAAATGGAGCCAATCGCTGATACGCCTTGATTGGGCCAAGACCGCTGTATTGTCCGACAAATAATTCTACGAAAAAAACCGGCACTCCAATAACGAACACCATCAACATGTATGGAATCAGGAAGGCGCCGCCTCCATTGCGGAATACCAAATGTGGAAAACGCCAAACATTTCCCAAGCCGACGGCGTATCCAACACAAGCCAATGTGAATTCCAATGGATTTCCCCAATTTCCTCGATCGGGTTCGTTCAGCGTTGAATCATCTCCAATTGAGCGATTTGCTTTGATTTTGTTATCATCAAAAGCGGAGCTCGGTATTAAATTCGTATTTTTCTGCGGAGATATTATTGTATCCAATCAGCAGAAAATCGATTCGATATCACAAGCCACGTGCGCAATAACGAGAAGAATGGGAGTTCCCTTGTCAAACCAAACAAACCGAAATCAATTGACTACTCGCGTTATGAGTAAATCATGGAAGTCATAAACATCTCAAAATTGATTGATGCGCATAATTACACAGACATATTTCATAATCTTATCAATAAACGACGCAATGCGATTTGGTTTGCTGCCAGACCGATCGATGGTGCTGTCGATGACATCTCTGTGAATGAACGCAATCTAAGAATCGTTAAATTGTCGGTTCAGCCGCAAAGCACGCATCGACATAGTCGAAGCGGTCGCATGACACATCGAACGATGGGACGGTCGTAAATCATAGGTCGACACATTTTTTGGCTCAAGTGTATGAGCGATTCCTGTTCACCATTTCGATAATCAGTGACCCGGGCTCACACGTAATGCCAATCAGATGATGTAAGCAAAGTAGCTTGTCTCCTCCATCGATCGATTGAATGACCGCGGTTTTTATGACAGATCAGTTTTGGTAACTGTCTCGTTTCAACTCTCTTTATCCTCGTCATCTTCGCCAGTCCTTTGTTTGATTCCATTGTTAACGAATAATGCATAATTGCGAAATTATATTCATACATCGAATGCGTGAGAATGACTATCCAAACGATGGGTTACATAAACAAAAAAACGGAAGCATAAACAATTATCGCGATGATTCATCTCGATCGGAATTTGGGCAATCATCACCGAAAGTGCGTCTGGTCGAGATTGAAAATACAATGAAATCAGTTTTTGAATTGCCCATCGGAAACATTCATCACCATTTCGATCGGTATACCCAAATTCGGAAGCGTATGCTGCCCAACTCGTTCTGTTGACAGGCTCGCGTCGCGAACACAATAAATGACTCATGAATAATTGGTGGCAAACAATGTAAATTGAAAACAATAGCGGGCCATGGATATTGTGTTGCAGTGGTGACGGTGGCGCTACGATGCCGTTCAACGATTTCTATGGATTTATGCTTGAGGTGTTTCCAGGTGCTTCCGCTGGAAGGAAACATGACCGTTCTTTTTCTCTCATTTTTTTCGTTGATTTGCTTTCCAACCAGATCAGTTCACGATCCGCTTTATTTCACAATTCACGTGGAAAATCTATATTAATTTTGCGCATTCGGTGACCGCGCCGATAGATGATCGAGTGTTGACTTGTGCACATTGAGACCACTCAACGAAAATCGATTTCGATTGGTTCGAAACGAAAAACGTTTAAAGGCTTAGTGATTTGATAAATTGCCCACTTGAAAAGGCTATCGTTTAATTAGTCAACCGGCCGCGTTTTGCGTTTTGCGTTTTGATAGTCTTCGGAAATCGTGCGAGGGTGTGGAAGAAGATACTGGAATTTCAAGCATTCGGGTCACCCAGGGCGATCGGGTTGTTCGGTGTTTGATGGAATGGTGTAAACGATCATGCTCGAAATAGCATCTTTGACAACAAACTCTTTCGGCGCAGATGATTTGTTGACTCGCTCAATGATGGCTTGGGTCGTAAAGGACTTCAAACAAGTTTGATATCATTGTTTGCGCGTTGAACTCGTTTTTTTTCTATATTTTTTATTCCGAATTGTCAAAATGAATAAACACTCGGAATGTCACCTCACTTATCGACTTCTCACGCCGTCCAACATTGTGGCAAATTGTGACGGTCATAAAAGCCAGATGCCGGTGCAATTGTTGCGGTGAGCGTATCTCTTTTCCGGAGGGTAAGCGTCATACGACGGACGCAAAGTGAGTAATAAATTCTTGATGGGTTGAGTTTGCGATCACAACTGTCAGTTGGTTCGCCGGACCGCAATCAACGAATAGTTAGCGATGCATCATTCTGATTGATGGCTGAGCAACTAATTGGAAAAAAATATAAATTAACGACCTTCGACTGAACCACTTGAGAGGGATTTTCCAGGAGAATCGATTTTTAATCCACTCCGATGTTTGATTTGACGGATCTGCTTCCACCGAGCGATACGATCTCAAACGATTTCCCGTTGATTCTAAATCTTGAGTCTCGCGACGCAAAAAAATCCGAATCGAGATTCCAGCGGTGATCTCCCTAAATTCGATCGCTTACAAATGAATGTACTGTTGCTGTGTCGTACGTTGAGAGTTAATTTGTAATTGAATGTTTGCGATTGGCATCGCGATTCGCTTCAAATCGTCAACGGTGAAGCGATTTGCTTCTCTTTTTTGCATCAGAAGCGTTGCGAATCTGCAGCTTCGTCAGGGGGTTCGGACTAAATTTTTGAACATGCTCAGTCGGTTCTATGAGTATTGAACAGATCAGATCGAATAAGAAATTATCGCTCTCCAGTACCTTCTCATGAAAACCCGCGAGTCCTGATTACAATCCAAGCCAACTGAACATTTTCTCACGACATTTATATTCACCGTCTGACTCAACGCTAATCTTCGAAAATCCTCAAAATCGAAGCGTAATCGAGGGTAAGCCAAATCAATTCACATCAAATCCAATCCCCCACGCTAATCTCCCACAACACTTAATGCTACGCAGATGCATAATGAACCACGAATCATGGTAATCTAATCGGAGTCGTCGATTTTTATTAAGTTCAATTATGTCAGTTTGCGATTGCGACTCGCCGTTATCAAAGCGGCGAATACGTGATTTACAAAAATACAACGCTCATCGCCACTGCGATGGTAAACCGATTGGAATTTGTTATATTGAAATAACGCTCGCATTCCAGAGCTTAGTCTCTGCTCAGATGAGGGCAATTCAATGAAGAGTTTTTTTAAAAACTCCACCTCCGGCTAGGCCAATAGCTCCTTGGACAAACTTACAACGTTGATCTCGTACGACTTGGGCATCTTGATCTCAAGATTATGACCGAACCGCCACTCGCGTGAATAGTTTAAATGCTAAAAAACTGCACTTTTAAAAAAATAATCTCACTAGGCTCTCACCACAAGGCGGTTGAATGCCCTGGGAATTCAATAAGCTAAAACCGCGAATTTCCAAGTAAATGCAGCACGAGGACCGCGAAGAGCAAGCAACCGATTTGATCGCTTTGTTCAGACTGACTGATTGCTCGTGGCGACTGGCGGAAAATCCAAATAGAGTTGCAAAATCATATTCCATAGTGGTGTTCGTCGTGGTCGTCATCGCTGCCGCGGTGATCGTCGATTCCATTCGATTTCATTTTCGTTGGTGTTACGTAACGAGCAATCATTTAGCCGATTGGGATGGAAGTGTGCTGGTTGGATGTGTCGCCAACGGTTCACCACACGCTATAGCTCGCTATGAATCAAAAGCAATATGACGGAGACGAAAGCGACAGGTG
>JANSTV010121040.1:0-18193 GCA_027564135.1 Lestremia cinerea
CCAATTGATCGAAGGAATGTTTGATGTCCACAATGGATCGGATCACTTCGAGCTCTTCGTCAATCCAGCTAGCCGTACTCTGAGCAGTTGTCTTCTTCTGCTTGTTTTGCTTTTGACGGTCCAGTGCTTCACGCAGTCGCTTGTTGGCCGCATTCGCTTCTTCCACTTTGCGTTTCAGTACATTCCGTTGCTTCTCGTGTAGCTGATCCTTTTTGGCAGCTTCCGTTTGCATTCTTCGATCCTTCGCTTTCAACTGCACCACCTCTTTCTCGCGTATTTGGCGCCATTGCCGGAATTCTTCGCTCTCAGACTTCATCTTTCGAATCAATTTCACCTTGAGCGCCTTCATATCTTGGATCTCCATGTTCAATTTCGAGATTTTTTCGCTGTCCTTTTCGCGCTGTTTCAGCATCATGGCTTGCTGTTTATTTTTCTTTTTAACTTCGTTAATTTCTTGCTCCAAGTGTTGCACCCGCTTTCGACGTTCTTCGGCCAACTTCGCGGACACGACAGTGTTTTTGCTTCGCAAGGTCTCCTTCAGTTCCTCTCGTTCCTTTTCCAAGCCCGCGATGATTTTCTCGTAGTCTTTGATTTGGGGCTCGCTATTGCCATCGGCCTCAATCGAACAGATCTGCTCATAATTTGAGAATAATTTCTTGTGCAAGGCCTCTTTCATTGCGATCTGTGCCCGAATGTCTTTCAGCTCTTCTTGGTAGTTGACTTGCTTGTCAATGTACATTTTGTTGTTGGCAACGAACTCCTCTTCCTGGTTGGCCATTGTCGCATCAATGACCACCGTTTCGGACAGCTTAGAGCTCTCCAAAATCGTTTCCTTACGCTCGTGCACCCGATTATCTAACTGAAGGATGTTGGCATTGATCTCATGGATGCTCTCTTGGTATTTCTTCATGTCTTCCGGCGACATGTCATCTGAAATAAGCTCGTTCAGAGCGGCCATTTGGTCCTTGAGATCGGTTACCTTCTTGTTCAACTCATCGATTGTGTCTTCGTATTCGCTGATGATGTTTTCTCGGTTTGCAATGTCGGTCAAGGTCAATTGCAGCTTCTCCGTCATCATGCACACGCGGATCTGCAACTCATGTTTGCTTGGCGGACGCTCGCACTCTTCACATTTCTGGACCAAAGCCAAGCCTGTTGTTCCACTTCTAGACAACATCTCCACACGAAGACTCTGCAATTCTGCTTTCAGTCGATTGATCTCGGCCATCTTCGGATCCTCGTTGACGATCGGTTTGTTCTTGATCTTCCTTGCGCGATCCGCGTATCGAAGAGTGCTCAATGATTCTTCCATGTTATAATCAGCCGGACTCACGCAAGCAATCATTAAAGTCATAGAATTTCCCCCGAGCGAGTCTTGTAGCAATCGCGTAAGTTTCGAATCGCGATAACCAATGTGTGCTCCTCCTTGACCCTTGCCGTTTCCTTGGCTACCCAATGCTGAGATGACGTTACCCAGCGCCAATAAACCTTGGTTGATCTTCACGCCTTCCTTGAACTGCTCCCCGACGGCCAACGTTTTCTTCGAACGCTCCGATCCCGCCAAATCCACTAAGTGGAACTTGGCGCATGTTGCCGAATTCGCGTCGTCTTTCTTTATCTTCTGCACTGTGATGGTGAAGATGGCATGGCTACGACTCGATTGAGCATTCATCGCTGTTGAGCCAACTTTTCGTTCGGATGAGGCCCGAATCAAGCAATCTGTCGTCTCCTTGGCCGTTCCAACCACAACTTCAGTCAGGTTTGGGATGACGATTTTGCTGTCAATCTCACGAATATCAACGATGGATTGTTCCCGTGCGTTTGTCGACAGCAAATCGTACAATTTCTCCTGGTACAGCTCGATGAATGCGCAGTTTACGTTGAAAGTGAAGTCCGACATCTCTTCGATCTGCTGAAAAATCTCTGTCACTGCTCGAGGAATGACTCCAATGTCTTCGCTCTGAGATCCATCATATGCCGTTCCCATCGTGTGAGTTTTGCCACTGCCAGTTTGACCATATGCAAGAATCGTCACATTGTATCCTGCAAGCGTAAATAAGAATTGTTAGTCAATACTCCTTGGTTGCGGTACGGCGTGTCTCACCTTTGAATAAATTCATAACCATGGACTTGACCGCATTCTCATAGAGCATCTCTTGCGTGTCCTCCGGCGCAAAGACGTGATTGAACGTGAAAATGTCATTGTTTTTTGGACCTGATCCGACCACCACTTGCGGCTGGTTCAACGTCTTCCGCACAATGCTCTCACAACCACGATTTTTCTCCGACGGAACCAATGGCCGTACTCGCACCGCCACTTGCACCGACTGATCTTTCGACATCACGCAAAAAAAAACTGAAGTTTTCCGACAACAGCTTTTTAAAAGGTCTGTTTGAGGTTAAAATGGTAAAAATTTGATTAGCACTCCGTTTCATCCACCGTACAACAATAGGTAATGGAGACTGTTTAACGGTAACCAGCTTACCTGCAAAATATTCACGTTGAATCGGACCAAAACTATTTTTGGCTCAAAATACCAACGAGACCAAACAAAACAAACCGAACGAAACTCAAAACTTGAACTTTCAACAAGAAATTTCGAGGAAATTTTCGACAAAACGAAACAAAATTTAAATAAAACACACAAGCAGCGATCGAGCGCTTTATCGTTATTCAAGAAGAAGAAAACAGCGGTTTGTGTCAAATTCAAAGATGAATTTGATTGAAGTTTTGGCCGCGCGGGGTCGCTGGTGCTGGTGAACATCGGCAATGGTGGAATGGCTCGTTCACAACGGTGGTCCATCCGATTCTTTTCGTTATGGGCAAATAAATGATCATGGGTTTCAATGTTTTTCTGACAAAAAGTCACAAAAGCAAGGGCGTTCCTCGATCTCTGAAGATCTTCAGCTCCCAAAGACCAAAATTTGTAATTGTTCTAGTCATGTCACGTGTAACGCAGCGGTCAACAAAAAGGTAAATACAATCATTGACAGCAGCTGATAATCGAACTGTCAAAAATGCCAAAACACAAAAGCAATCAAAAGACAAAAACACGAAACAATACACCGCGAATTGAACATAATCGAATTAATGCAAAGCCAAGCATTTTGTGTGGCGCAGCCATCAATTGCCGACCAGAATTTGCCTAATTAAGTTAATGTGCAGTCACTTGGTCAAGTTGGACGATTGAAATTTGCTTGAGAATTTCGTGGTTCGAGAAAATAATGTTCAACAATGATTCATTTCGTGGGACATCATCATCATCCAGTTCGGACGAGTACACAACACCGTCGGAATTGACAGACGATTTCGAGCATTTGATTGATGAAGAGGATAACATCAAAGAGGTCGTGCTCAATCAGTATGCTCAAAAAGTGTTGGATTTCAGTTCCCAGTACGGCAGTGACTACAGCATTTCGTACACGGCCTGCAACATCACGGGACGACCGTCGAAATATCCCAACTATGGTGACTTTCCCGAGACATTCGCGATGGTGAGTCATCAACGATGCCGATTAGCGGGCATGAGCGATGACCATTTTCTTTGTCATTTTCAGCGCACGTATGGCAAATGGTGGGACAAAGCACCGTCTCGGATTATGGAAATTATGCCGCAAACGATGCCAGAAAACATCGTTCAGGATTACATCGGTAAGACTGAATGGGTTGAAGGAACTGTCATGAAACTGTCCAAAGCCATTTAACATTCATTCCTTTCATTCGATAGTTGTGCAGTTTGAAGAGTTCGTTTTCCCGGAGGAGATACGCATTTTTGAAACGTTTAATCCGGGAGCCGTCTGCAAGATTTGGGCATTCACCATGGCCGAGCGATGGGTATGCTTGTGGGAAGATATGGCCAAACCCGTGAAATTGCGCTGCCAACGAGCCTTTTCGCCGCCCATCAAACACATCAAAGTCCCCACCAAGTAAGAATGTCTCACTTGTGGAGTTACCTGTCTTACAATTTCATCTTTTACAGAATTGTTCGCATTGATTTTAATCATCAATTTCTGGACTACTTCACGGAGATCGATGGCGTCATGTTGATCGGCAAAAAATTCAATTGCGCAAAATTTCCTGGATTCCACCAATTTGCTCAAGATCGATCGCTGAAAGGGCCAATTCAGAGAAAATTGGAGAGTGTTAAATTCAAACCACGGCACGTCGACGACTCGGAGAATTATTTGAATGAATATTTGATTAAAGACTTGGAGAATTTCCTCACAAACATTGAGAGTGAAATAGAGACGCCAGATGACTGTGAAACTGCTCAATTTACCTTACAACATATGCCCGTAAGCATAATCTTTGAGTTGCCTAGGATCGAGTGAAAATTATTAACTTCCTTTTTCTGTTTTAGAGCGAAATTCAGCTGAAAATTTGCTCGTATTTGGACTTGGTATCATTGTTCCGAGTATCGCGAACATGCCGAAAACTACGGCAAGTTGCCTGCGATCCATCTTTGTACACTGACGTGAATTTGAAGCCGTATTGGCATTTGGTGGAGTCTGATTTAATGTGCACGCTCTCCAAGAGGTAAGCACGGTGCTGATCGCCTCCGACTTGCAATTAAGATGACTTGTCTCATTTGATTTTAGATGCAAATACCTCAAGAAATTCGATGCATCTTGGTGTGGCCTTTTCAAAAATTTTACTTCGACTGATTTCAGAGAGTAGGTCTTGTGTTGACGTTTTTTGAAGAGGAGGCGAATAACCTTTTCTTGAATTTCTCTACACAGATTTATTCGTGTGTGCGGAAAACAATTGACCCATCTGCGTTTGAATTCAGCAAAATTCCTCAACGCGGACTGCTTGGAAACAGTTGGAAATATCTGTGATAATCTTAAAGGTAATCTGAAGTTCAGCTGTAGTCGGTCCGGATGCTCATTGTTCCCCCATTTTAGAGCTTTCATTACGAAATGCAACGATAAATACCATCAACGTCAATTCCCTCTCGCGCCTGACACATTTGGAGCGATTGGATCTGTTTCGGGCGAATGTTGCCGACCAATCCATTCTGATGGTTTTAATAAAAAACAATCCAAAACTAAAACACTTGAATTTCGGTTTCGGCGGAACCCACATAAACATGGACGAAGTGGCCTTAACGATAACGCAGTACAATAAAAGCATCATTTCGATTGACATGTGGAAATCGCACGGTTTATCCTCCATCGGATTGTTAGCGCTGTCGAATTGTGTAGACTTGGAGGAAGTGGATTTTGGATGGTGGTAAGTCTCTTGAAAATTAACATTTCATCCCAGATACAAGATCATAGGATATCGATTTCAGCTTGCGAGAGGAAGCCTCTCCAGGCGACAGTTTGAAGGCGCTCCTGAAGGGCTGCTCGAAAATAAAGAAACTGTTTTTAGCAGCAATACGTGGCTTAACCGATCGCGATTTGGAGAATATCGCATTACTTTGCCCCAACCTAGAGCAACTCGATTTATTGGGCGTCATGGGAATTTCCACTGAGAAATGTTATGGGTAAGTCCTCGTCCAGTTATCCATAGGAATCACACAAGATTTTCTTTCTTATTCCAGAATTCTATGCAGCTGCAAGAAGCTTGAGTTGATCGATTTGAGTTTCTGCGACCATTTGGACGATAATCAACTGGCCTATTGGCGGGACCGTTTCAATGTAAACATCAAGCGGAGCTTCGTGCTCTCTGACGTAGACTTCGGTAGTTCGAACAACCTCTAAGGGCTTTATCCCAGAAGGAACGGGTTCGTTTTTCAGCTTTCTGAAGGCTCGGACATTTCTTGGAGTTCCTTTCTCTCGCCGTTTTCTTCAACCCGCAATCTTCTCCTTGTGATTTATTTTTTTGAGTAATTGTGCCATTTTGTTGTGACTGTTGGCCATGACTCGAATTAATTTGAGTGATCCCTCTATTTAGTGCATAGATTTGATGCTAATGAATATTCCATACGGTCTTTGATTGAAGAATGCTTTGCAAGGCTCCCTGACTTTAAGTAGATGCCTAGATCTCGTTAACTGGTCAACCTCTAACTAAGAACCTCAGAAGCTCCATGTTCCTCCTCCTTATCCTATCTCATAACAATGCAGATGAGTTCAACGACTGAACGTCCCCAGTGACCAAAAAAGACATCAAAATAAGAGATTGACTTATTTTATTAACGAGACTACAAGTTTCGCTGGATTGGTACTGAAATCGACTGTGAAGCAGCATCGAAGACGCGTATTATTTGTTACTGTTAATAAATTGATTTAAATTTTCAAGAATTGCCTTTGCATTTTCGAAAAAGCAGCTCTCCTGACTGAAATACAGATCGAAAAGGTGCTGCCCGAAGATATCGTTAAAACGAGACTTATGGTAGTCTGTGTTGATAATCCACAGGAACTCTGTGAAGTGAAGCGGCATGATTGAGAAGTTTCGGGTCATTCGTATAAGTTTTGCATAAGTCGGGCTTTCCGAGCCGGTCATCGCAAAAGCGATATGAATCAATGTGTCACCACACTACGAATTTCATTTCAATCACAACCAAAACGTTCAGTCAGTGATTACTTCTTGGATGGAACAGCAACGGGATTAGCTCCCGTCACGTTTTTATTTTTTCTGCTCATTATTTGAAATGCGAATGAAATTTCACAATAATGATGCGTAGTTGCATCGAGGGCTAGATTGAAAATCAAAAAAATCTGGGCTTTAGTGAATTCTTACAAAAAGCGAAAATCTGATCGAAATGGGATATCGACAATTATTGTTATTTATTGTGCTCGTGTATGCACCAACAAACCCAGAGGACGGTCAATCCTATGCAACATTTCCACCGCCAAAGAGTAAGGTAAGCAGAAACTCTGACAAATTGATGATCCACTCAAAATAGGGCCCGTAAAATCATGTCTATCTCCTCAAGAGATCGAGGAACTATCCATTCATCGGAAGATTGAAATTGACAGACGATCGCAATCGGTCAGATAAACGTAATTCAAATCTTTCCTTCTGAGCTATTCATTTTTGGCCATTCATTCCAAATTGAATGTAAGTTTTGAATCATCCCTCCTCAAAGCTACCAACCCCAGCAGGATGCATTCCAGAACCGACGGTGGTGCCCTTAAAACTGGAAAACACCACTGAGAATTCAAACCCAACCATTGTGATCTTTCCATCTTGTACGCGAGTCAATCGCTGTGGCGGCTGCTGCAACACCAACCTCTTGTCCTGTCAGCCCACTCAGACGAACCAGCTCGGTTTTGAAATCATCAAAATCAAAAATGGCAAAAAATCTCGCGAGCCTGTTTTCGTCGAAGAGCATACCAAATGCCAGTGTGCTTGTCGTATGAAGGCGACGGCTTGCAATGAAAACCAAAAGTATGAGGACTGCACATGCAAGTGCAACAAAGCTGATCGTGAAGCCTGTTTGAAGGTGAGTTCCAGTAATTTCGTCGAATTAGGTGCGTTATCTGATCGCTTACCTCTTCTCTCGCAGCAAAACAAGGAGTGGAATGGAGGGAAATGTATATGTTTCTGTAAGGGTTCAGAATCATGCTCATCTGGATTCTCTTTCGATAAAACCACCTGTGAATGCAAGGTAGTTTCATTGAGATCGGCGTGGGCTGTTATCGAGTCTATATTGACAGACATCAGACCGATAATTCCGCCGAAAAATTCTGTGATTTGTCAAATCATTCAAAATCAATCGATTCTTCCGCATTGAGTACTAATACAAAATCAATTCATTGTCTTTCGTAGCGAGACAATTCGGAAGAGAATGTTCTTTACAATGATCCAGCGGCTTCAAACCTGCAATATACTCATCGAGTGGATAACTTAATGAGGAAAGGCCACTCCGATTCAACCTCAAGATTGGAACTACAGCCGCAGCCCAAGGCAAATGGCATACGAAGAAAGAGATTAAGGAATCCAAAGGGTCCGAAAATCTCTTCCCTTTCTCATCCTTCTCCTCCTATCTCAAACCAAGTCAGATCAAAAGAGACATCAAAATAAGAGATTGATTTATTTTATTAACGAAAACCTTGGTGAATCCGCAATTGGCCCTGAATTGGCACCGAAATCGATTATGAAGCGGATACCACTTCGTTACTGTTAATAAATTGATTTAAATTTTCAACAATTGTCTTTGGGTTCTCGAAGAAGCAGCTCTTCTGACTGAAATACAGATCGACAAGGTGCTGCCCAAAAGTGTCGTAGAAACGGGACTTATGAAAGTCTGTGGTGACGATCCCTATGCACTTCTGCTGCAACCTCGTACTCAGCGAATCGATGCAGTTCTTGAACGTCGCTATCAACAGCGAGTGATTCTCGATGAATTCGTTATACGAAGACCCCACAAAGAATGCATGGACGGAGTCGAGAATCACCAGCTTCGGTGTCAGTATGTGCGAGTGCATTGAGAGGAGGGTTTTCAGCAGATCATCGAATGAACTGTGGTACATGAAGATCACATTGCGCAGGGTGTCTTTGTGGAGTGAAGCGGCATCATCGGGAAGTTCCGCCAGCGGGTTTTTCGACAGGTAGGCCACGGTGTGTCCTTGACCAGCCAGTGATAAAGCGATCTGAACAAAATAATCCGTTCGAATCTATTCATTTGATTTTGCTGGCTTAACTTACTCGAAACAGTGGCGAGATTATGTCATTCTCTCGCCCATTGATCAACGCCATGCCAGACTTTCTTGAATCCATTCCGAGCGATTGAATCCAATTAATTTTTTGGAGCCAATAACGATCATTCCATCGAGGAATAAACAACGAATGCTGTTCACAGAATGAACTGTCACCGCGTCCTCTGACCGGAGCGAGCGACTTCATGCGGCACTTAATGCAATTAGCGTGATTCAAATTTGACTTGTTTGAAGCGGGTTTTCCAAACCATATCGTCGTCGTGCGATAGAAATCAATGCGACATGCGACACCAAAATTAAATTCATTGTATCACAGCCGAGTTGCAGTAAACAAGCCTTCAAACCCGAAACGTCACATGTATGGTCACATATCAATAAGACTATCGCATTGTATGTGTGTGTGTGTGGCTTCGCTGGTATGTGTCTAGGCACCTGTACGATCGTTGTGTGAATATGTAAATGGTTTTCGATTTGTAAATCAAATCCAAGCACGTCTGGCACTTGGCTTCGATGCCGACCGACACGCCATTGCACGGATTCAGTATGCTCATTGACATGCAAATGGATTCGGTACGGAAAGCCGCGCACGCGACGAATCAAAAATATAAAATGAATCATCAACAAGGCCCATCATTTGTCCCGGCTCTTCTCCCATTGAAACTTGAACCAGAGACCATGCTTCCCTTCTCAGCAAGCAACTTTATCAACAAAATACCCGACGATTACAAAAGAGAGAAAAAAAACATTTGTCGCAGAGCGCACACGTACGCGGGCCAACACTCGATCGTCATCATTGTTGTTGTTCAGTCAGTGATCACCTGTTGAATGAAGCAGTAATGGTTTTTATTCTGGTCAAATCGGTGTGTACGCGAATCCGTTTTTTGTTTTTTTTGTTCCATTTGCCTGTTTGTTCGATTGGAGTTTCACGACGACGATTCGCAGTTGAATCGACGGCAAAGTGCAATTTTCGTTTTGAAGATTCGACGGACTGCTGCGTTTATTGCGTTTTTCGTAGATCGCATCAGTCCAAGCGAATCATCATCGTGAAACCTTGGCGAGCGGAGCGCAGTGAGAAGAGACTGTTTCGACGTAACGACAAATTGCGGGGAATTCTCGCTCGATTTAAATGTTTTATCTTCCCAATCTATTTGATCAAGTGGCATATTCAAAGCAGTTTGTTTGTCCATTTTTTTGGTCTTCTCGTCATTGCGATGCGATTGAGTGATTTTTCCTACCAAAAAAAAGAAGTGAACTCAGATTTTTGTCACCAAGGACTTTCGAGTGTTGTCTAACCGGTTTGTGTCATGGATATGGAGTGAAATGCAATTCTAACAGCTAAATACTGTTTTAAAGTCTCTTCTTTGTTCTCAATACCATCGGAGACGGGTGCTCTCTTGAACTCTGGCATCTCCATTAGACCACACAAGAAATCCCTGATATTCAACTTGTGCACTTGAATCACAGCACCGCTAAGTCCACCTCAGTTCACTGCCCAACAAAGTGACTCTGGCGCTTGCCAGACCCATGTCCGCTCAGTAACTCGGTGTCACTCAAGTTGTTTTGTGATTGTTTATTTTGTTTCGTATTTTATCGCATTATTTTCTGTTTATTCAGTCCGATGTTAATAACAAACCCAACAAATTCATAAGTCAGTTGTTTGTGTCGGTGCGGCTGTTTATCGTTTGCTTTTTTGTTCGTTTGATGATTTTGATGGAATTCCGTTCGAAAAAAGCTACTTGAACGCAATTTTCGGCGGCACTCTTATTGTCCGAAGCAAGGTTTTTTAAGTAATCGATCGTGTTTTGATTATCAAACTGATGGATTTGGGTCAGGTTATTGTGTTTCTCGTTCAACCAGCGAAATCAGCTCAAATACTTTGGGATTCCCAAAATAAAGCCCATTTTCGAAACAGAAACCGCACGGCGAAAATGTCTCTTTTTTCTCGCTATTTTTGCGGTACAAAATATCCCCTCCACAACTCATCATTCCATCGCTTTTCCAGAAAAAACAGTAAAGCTATTGGAAAATCAAGTGACTTATTCCCAAAAACGAAAATCAACCGAAATGGGACATCGACAGCCAATTGTGCAAATATTGTTGTTTGTCCTCGTGTGTGCAACAGCAAACACAGTGCAGGGTCAATTCAATCCAAAATTTCAATATGCCCCACCGAGCAGATTGTATCACGGAGCAAACACTGACTTCATTTTCCCGGGCGAGATTGCGAGCAAACGACATGAGCGGACACCGGATAGCCCCGAGGTAAGCACAATTCAATCCAGTCCACCTTTTCAACCCGATTATTCATTCAAAACCTCGCAAGGAAAATCGCTGCCCTTTCAGCCCCACCGACGTGTTCTTCTCGTCGGAAAATAGTGAATTTGACGCATTCTGAATGCCGTTGTATTTCTAAGAATGTCATTAATTGTCTTGCATTCCAATGCACCGCCGTGTTTGTGACGGAGACAGCTACAATAACGAAAACAAAGATAAATATTGAATTGCGATTCGGTGCATTCATTCGAAAGACAATTATTAGGTCGAAATGCCAGTCGCAAACGTGCGAAATGCGGTTGATTGATCCAAATGAAGCTGGTATGCCGTTGATCTTTTTAACAAGAAACATGACAAGTGACTCATGCACTTGCACGTTCGTATCAATAAGTTGTCAAGGTGCGCCCCACGTCATCGACCGTAATTGTAATAATGGTCGTATTTGTTTTCTGACAATCATTCATATTTTGATGTCGCATCGTTGAATGGATAAACAGCCCCAGGTGCGAATCAGCCACGTTTCAAAATTGGCGGTGAATCAAAGAATATTCAATGTGGGCGATATTCCCATAACGGCCCGCTTTCAATGACCCTTAGAAACCCATCTGATCCGTTCGCTTTACATTCATCGCACGCACATCACCACGATATCGAAAATCGAAAACGAATAGCAAAAATCCACAAGTTAAAAAAACCACAGCGACGAAATTCCCAAGCAAGTCAGTTTCATGTCGCCAATCAATCGGTGATTCAGTCAATCGGAATGAGAACCGAGAGAAGGCGATCGTCGATCGAAGATGAAAGTGCCGAAACGGCTGATAATTGCCATGTGCAACAGCTGAACGTTTTGCACAATGCCCGCTAGGACCATCCGCCCATCGAAACGAATGCACAGACCCGAAATCAACGTTGCTTGCACCATCCAATGCGCATACCGCATGGGAGTGCCGAACGATGAGATTCTCTGTCCCGTCGCAACATAAAATGGCCAAATTGGATTTTATAATTCAAATTGATAAATAACTGTAATTCAGAGCATCCGCTATATTTTCAGCATAACAATTATCAATCTCGCTCGTTGTGGGTCTGCGTACGTTGCGAGCTTTTCACCGTTTGACAATTCGGATATGATTCATTTCTCATTGAAAACGAGCTGATATCGTGGTGTTTGTCGTCGAAGAGATGATTCATTTATTTGCCCGGCTCCGACAGAAGCTAATTTATTGACGATCGTGTGCGCTCAACAAAAGGTGATAAAGAACCACTCATATGAGCCAGTCAATTGAGTTGTTACCATTGTTGGCTCAATCGGTTTTCGACGATTTCGAATTGTTTTCCATTTTCTTCGAACAAAAAAACAGTCGAAAATTCAAAATTGAACCGGTTGTCGCTTGCAACACAACGCAAGCATGGGAAATGCAAACGATAGCGCATGCTTAACCATCACTTTCTATTCCAAAGCCCATTTCAATTAAATAATCGTTGTCATTTCCTAATGATTTTGTTGATTTCGTGAGCGACACGACCGTCAATTTGTCATTTCGGTTGCGATTCAAAGCCCACAACTTCAAATCGACCCAGAACCACTTGGATCAGGTCAAGACTCGACTAGAATGATACCGTTTTTGAAAAATGTTTCATCAAAAAATGTAAGCGCCATTCGACTATGACGGCAATGACAACGGCGATAAGCTACGACGATCGAAAATGATTATCAGTCTGACGACAGCATTCATTGTGATAAATATCCGTTGAGATACGTCACGATGCCATTGTTCGAGCAAGGTTGTCACAAGTCCATTTGTGTTTGTGTTACGTGTCGTCAGTATGGTTCCGACCAATTTAAATGCGTTGCATAACAGTTGAAACAGTTGACAGCATACAAACAAATGCGCATGATTAACATCAACGAGACGACGATGATTTCGAATGGATTTGATCGGGTTGCGTCTCTGCAATTATCGCATTGTCCATGACGTGTGCATAGGAATTGCATCGATCAGTTTGAATGAATTCGATAATTAAATTTACTTAATTTGACAGGTCAATGGGATCCCACTGGAATTCAGCCAGCGATTGAGCCAAGTGGACGATTATGAATCATTTGTGAAGCTCATTGATCCAGACACGATGGACCCGATGATTGCATGTAAGTCCTGTTGAGTTGTCTTATTGAGCCATCACTCTGATTCACGCACGGTTTTTCAGCGAGGTTCGGTGAGGAGAATGTCGAACGAAGTCTTTCACGGCGACCAGAGCCAGCGAGATGCATTCCAGAACTAACGGTGGTGCCTTTGAAACTGGAAAACAGTACAGAAAACTCAGATCCAACCATTGTGATCTTTCCATCCTGTACGCGAGTCAATCGCTGTGGCGGCTGCTGCAACACACACCTCTTGTCCTGTCAGCCCACTCAGACGAATCAGCTCACCTTTGAAATCATCAAATCTCAATATCAAGGCGGCAACAAAGGCATGAAATTCCTTAACCGTGAGCATGTCTTCGTCGACGAGCACACCAAATGTCAGTGTGCTTGCCGTATGAAGGCGTCGGATTGCAACAAATATCAAAAGTATGACGATCGGAATTGCATGTGCCAGTGCACCAACGGTGACGACAAAGCCAAATGTCAGACAGTAAGTTGTCGTCTTGCAATCTAATTGGCTGCTTGCATGATCGCTAATTTTTCCACTCGCAGGAAGATAAGAAGATTTGGGATGCAGAGAAATGCATCTGTCGCTGTCGTGACTCACAAGAATGCACATCTGGAACATATTTCGATGAAACCCACTGTAAATGCCTTGAGGTAATTTCATGGAGTTCGGCACAGACCGTAGCGGAATGTCGATCGACGGGTCATCAGTTGAATCTTCCGAAACCGTTTATCGATGTTCCACCGAAATTTTTATGGTTGTTCGGTCAAGGTTTTTCCAAAAGAAGAAATTCTCGAACTTATTCCAATGTGCAGAAGCTTTCCACAATGGACTTTTCGCCTTTTCCATCCATTGTGTCTTCTGCATCAAATTCTAATCAAAAAACCAATTTATTTTCTTTTGTAGACGAGTTATTATTCCTGGTTCGGTAGCCAGTGATCGCACTTGCACCAAATATCGAATCGCGTCAGTGTTAAATGTTTGCTAATTCACAAATTCTATCGAAATTTTACATTTTTTTCTGGTCAATTCCAATGTTTCCGCATTGGCGATTGACACTTTCCTTCATCCAAACATTCACACCCACGCATACATAATCCACGGAGTGAGTATTTCGAAGAAGAAAGCAAATTTAAGAGAAATATCGTTGCTGTTCATATGCTTGATTGGCTGATGGGTTACATTGCAGCGTAGTCACCTTCGGCCATTAGTCACCTAACGGTGTAAATAGCGTAGCTTTTGTGGTTAGTTGGCCGATGGCCGACAATACTGATTGATCTTAGTAGATTTGATGGTGCGTCGAATGCTTCTCTTAGATAAAACGACGCTTGCTAAACGGCCATTCCTTTCAAAATCATCGGTTACTCCACTCATTTCAAAATTTGTATAAATTCATTTTCGGACCCTTCGTTTTGCCTAATCCTCAATGTGCATTGTGTAGTTGTTGTTGGGCTTAGTGACTTAGTTCTGCTTTCAGGATTCCAAGCTAACTTTCGATCTCTTTTCAGGTTTACGGCCGTAGCGAACGACGATCGTTGATTCGAAAGCCGATTTTGGTGCCAGAAACACCCGCTACGTTCTACCGCACCGACCCCAATTTTGGATAATCCCGAATGAGGCCGACTACTTTTTACAGCTCGTCCCCGCTTTTCATCACATTTTGACCCATTCAAAATCACCAGTTTTGGAGAGCCCCTTCCGATGAAATTCCAAATTTTCGAACATTTCCTTTTTTATTTGAATGCCGATGTTCCTTTATGGTGTCAAAATGTATCAAGAATGCCATCAAAAACCAAAATGTACAAAATCTTTGAGTATTTTTTGTGTTAGCAAACACAATTTGAATTACTAAGTATTCCGTTAATCATGACTGTTACGAAACGATCGAGGGCAGAACGACTCGATTTTACCATTAAAACGTTTGATGATGCGATCGCGACCGATATTTCTCCATCCGACGATTTCCCGTCAAGCAACACAGCAGATCGATCAAAGCTACTTGTAGATAACGATTAGATGCATAAGTTTGATAGCCCTTAAGCCAAACTAGCCTACGTAATAAATTTGCAACCAATTTGACTAAGAAAGATGGATTGATTTTGTGGACAACGATAAATTTTGGGTAAGAAATCGAGACATGTCACCCCATAAGACTATGAGATAAGAAAAACGCAAGGGACTAAATTCAATTTGCACAATATTCGATTTGTATTCGCCAATCAACGTGTCAACACTTATCTTACGGCTAAATGGTTAAGAAGATCATCGTCCATTGGAGATGAAGCTTCAAAAGTGTAAAAAAAAAAACAAAAAAAAAAATAATCGCTCCTTTAACAACACATGTGAGGGTGCGTATATGAAGGTAACAGGCACTGGATCTAGACGCATCACTCCGCATCATCCTTTCAAAATCGCAATCTTCGCAACGGTGATGCAAACTTCTCTTTGGTCGATTTCGACTTGGCTTTCGTTCGCAGCAGTTTCGGAGTCTTTGCGATGGCCTCTTCCAAAGCGGCTTGTTGAAATTCCTCCATGAGATTCCTTCGACTGATCGCCGTCATTGGCTCGTAAACAATCAATGCGAACTGAATGTCCTGATTGAGTAGGCCTACGCGGTAGGAAATTTTCAATTTAGTTTTGCGATCCCACACGTTTTGTGATTCGGGTGAGACGAACGGCGAAACGGGATTCGTTTTATTGGTTGGGACGACATTAATGCCGGGATGCTTCGCCCGTCGAATCGTTCGAATTGAGCCTATTGCTTCTAAATATTTGAGCTCCGAGTAGTTTCCAGAGACACTGGCAGTGACTTTCGCTTGGCTTGATGTCGATGCCGAACAGTTGCGATCTTCTTGGAAGTAGCTTAAATCAACTGTTTCGGCTTTGATACGTTTCACTGGGGATATTGGATCACTTTCAGATGATTCCTCTTTCACTGCCGTTGCATTGTGACGTTTCCGTGTGATTTTGGCCTCTTTTGCATTTGGTGACTTTTTTGGCGTACTCTTAATTTCGACGGAGTCGGCAACATCTGACCCAAATAAATTCCTTTGACTGCGAGTTATTCGTTTGCTCGGTGAATCGATACTTGTGCTTTCTGTGCACTTGATTTCTCTGGTTTCTGGCAGAAATCGTTTTCCTCGCGTTACAGGTGGTGGCACAGAGTTTCGAGATGCTTGCGGCGGTGGGCTCTCATAGGAATCTTCGTTTGGGGCATTATCACCGACCGAAATTATGCTCCTGTTGTCAGCAGGCTCTTCCTTCCTGAAATCGATTGAAGTCTCGTTAGTCGAGCGAACCTCTCGACACAATGGTTATAACCTACGTTTCCAGATGAGTGGCCTTCGTCTCAATGGGATCGCAAATGGTTGCCGCTGTGAAATTATGTTCGTATTGAGGCCAAACATCATAGCGATAATACTGTTCGATTTTCTTGCGGCCACGAAATGTACGACCAAACCATTCCAGGACGCAATTCGATGCCAAATTGTACTGCAGAAAATGTCCTCGGTCATCGCAAGTATCAATGAATGATTTCAAAACATCTTTCGGTTCCATACCTTTTGCCAACTGTAATATTCAAAACAGAAATGTTTTTATCGAAACCACAACAAACCACCCACAAAACAACAACAAAAATTCACAAACAAATGCAAACCTTTGAAAATGCAACGTAATTTCTGGCAAACACTGAATTTTCACTGTCCACTTTGTTGGCGATCACCGAAATAGAATCAAGTTCTTTCCAAATAAATCGTTACGAATGGACCTCCATTTTGGAAAGATGCACAAATCAATTTCGTATTTCGTGGCGGAAAATTGCTAAAATCAAATCAAATGTTGATAAAAAATATTTGTTGAAAACGAAAGTGATAGGACTCTGATTCTGACAGACAATGTGTTTCAGTCAAAGATGCATTTGAACGGGTAGAAATGACGCTACGGTAGTTTCAACCGTTTTTGTGTTGGCAACACTGGAAAGCCTATTGCGATGCGAATGATGAAATGCACAATGGTTTTATAACGCAAATAGTATTCGTTGTGAGGAAATTTGCTTCTGAGAATCATTCGAGAGGGCAATGCACTGTTGAAGAAAAAATGTTGCCGAAATTTTCAAATTTCCAATTTGCGTTTGCCAGTGGGACGCACCACTGAAGATGTTCCCCCCCAAAATATTCGTTAAACTCGAAATCCATGGTACGCGATGCATCGAGAAAAGGCCTATCCATTATGACATATTGTCCAAATATAAATATTTCATTGTTAACCTAGAAAACAGTGATTATCCATTTTTTGTTCTGAATGGTGCTATTTCGGAAGGCATCTCGAAACGATTCGACGAAAATACCAAACAGACCTTGTCAAATTGAAATAATCACATTCGGAATTCCATTGAATAAAAACGGTGCATTTCTCGTGAAAATCACAAAGGAACGCTCACATTACCAACAACAAATAGAACAATGGCAGGTGCAAATGATGACCAAGAATTGAAGGAATTTTGCAAAATTATTTGGGGGCCACAAATCAAATTGGATGTTTTCAGGCGATGGTCGCAGGGTTGGTATCATCTCCATAGAAACTCACTCACTCATTCATTCGCAAGATTTCACAATACGCTGAAATATCATCTCCAGCGATTAGCAAATTGTGTAATACATCTTTTGTTTACATTCTGACTGCCATTGTTGGGATGGGACCCAGTGCGAATGGCGAATGACGAGTTTCATTGTTTATCCCTCCAAACATTCTTTCATTCATCGAGCGGAGGCTGAATTTTTTCTCAACATTATTTTTCCCACAGGTTTTGAGTTTAGCGATGTGGAACCATCAGCACTGGTGCAACGCCAAGGGGGACCTTGTGCCGTTATAGCTCCTGTACAGGCATTTCTCCTGAAAGCGATCCTTACGGAATCGCAAGGCCATAGTTTCTGTGATGTATGTTTGTAATTTTGTTGACTCCAAATTAATCTCGCGATGGCGTTGAGCACATGTGACGAATGCACTCTGTGACTCACTTGTGTGCTTAATTTGGAATCATTTTCAAAATTCTCATCGACTTTAAATTATGTTTTCCTTTTCCAGTTGACCACCGACAAATGCAAATCGCTTTTAATTCAAGCCATATGTAATATACTGATGAAGTGCAGGGATAAAGA